>BLXL01004188.1:0-50064 GCA_023170135.1 Acarapis woodi | reverse complement strand
CTCTTTACTAAAAATATTTAGTATCAGAAAAAGAAAAGAATTAGTTTGAAGGAAGTATGCAGTCTCTGAAATAGAAATGATGTTATGTATTGTTTTGACAATGGCTTCACAAGTTTTTTGTCAAACACTTTTTATTTATTTTTATAAACCTGTGTTCAGATTTTATTTCGATTTGAGAAAAATTTGGTAAATTTAAATATTGTAATGAAAATTTTGCTTTTAAATATAGCGATATTTCATCGTTTTATTAAAAAAAGCTCTGTGAAAATAAAAATTATATTTATTATATTTCCTATTATTTTTTTTTCTATTTAGAATTTTAATCAAAAAATAAATAAATCAAAATCTAAAATACATATGCAAAACATGATCAATGATACAAGAGTTGAAATCAATTATATTGAAGAAAGATATGTGTTTTTTTTTTTCGGAACTTTTAAAATTATTTGGATAAAAATAGAAATAAATTTTTTTTTGTCGTTTTAATTACAAGCTAAATTATAAAATCCAGTATTCGAATAAAATGCTAAATATCAATATTTGAATTTTTTTTGAAAAAAATTTATTATGAAATTCTTTTTTTATTTGATTTGCAAATAAAAATTTTATTCTTTGAATGATTATTTTATTTTTTAAGAATTTCAATTAAATTAATATTCAATCGCAATTTTTTTTTGCATTAGTCAAAAATACCTATTTCGATTTTCCTAAAATTTTGAAAATTTCAGAAAGAAAATTTGCTAGATGGTTTTAAAACTTGTATTTATCATTTTTTTCCATGAAACGAGATAATTATATATATTAATACTTTTATAAAATTCTGAAATTATTTTATACACCTTTTTAAATTTTTGAAATGAAAATTAAAATTAAATTTTTTTAGAAAATAATATCATGAAAAAAAATTAATCATTTTTTTATTGCACTCAAAAATTTATTTTGCACTGCATCAATTTTTTTGCGAATCGATACGAACTTATTAGACTTAATAGATCATCATAAACTATAATTATAATTTTATAAAATCTTCTAAAATTTGCTAAAATTTTGAATTTAAGTAACTAGATTTTTTTTTAAAAAAAAATTAATTATCCAGAGGTGACTTTTTTAAAAAAATTTTCCTGTTTGAAATTTATATTTTAAATCTGCTTATTATCATTAGTTCGTATTAAAAATTTTTGAAATTATTTTATTTTTTAAATAAAATTCATTATGATTCGCACCATAAAATTTAGCATACACGTGGCAAATTATGAAAAATTGAGGTAAATTTTTTAAACTCAAACCGTTTATTGATTATTTTTTGGATACAAATTAAGATCAAATTCACTTTTCAAAAAGGAAATTTTGTAATTTTAATAATTTTTTTTTCATATACAATCTGAGACTTTTGGTTTAGACAATATCAAATTTTTAATTTTATGCAAAATTTTTTTTAATGTGTCATAGCATTTTATGAATTCAAAATCTAAACGAAAAAAGCCAACTGAAAAATTTTAGTCGTATAATATTTTTTTTTTATAATTTTTGTTTTACTTAATTTTAAATACTTGATTCAAAAAATTCTCTACTAATGCTTTCACAACTAAGAACATTTTGAAATTCAAAGTACATTTTTCCCTCTATTTCTAGCGTTTAAAAATTATTTCGGATAAAAATGAGTCGATGAAAAGAGAATTTTAAAAATTGAATCGGTAAATGATCAGAATTTTCACGCTTTTTGGTTTCTTAGCACTGTTCTAAGATTAAGAGGTCTGATTTTAATGGAACTTGAATTTTTATGATGTTAAATGAACATTTTCATATAAACTACATAATGTGTACGAATATACATAGAGAAAAAAAATGACTCAGATTACATGAGGTGTACCACAGAATTCTAACTTATATAAAAATATAACGATTTCGAGCTTTACCGAATAATCATTGATTATCTTAAATTCCAAATGTTGACTAGAACCAACAGGCCATTCAGAAACTAAAAGATTCTAGACAGCGCCAACAATTAAAGCACCGGCTGAAAAGGTTCCGCTCAATATAAATTTGCTATAAAAAAGTGATTCTTAGGAAATTTATAAAAAATTATAATAGAAATCTGTTTTGAAATCTTCGTCAATATAAAATTTATAAGACAAAGTTTCATATCATTTACGACATTTATTTTGTCTTCAGAATTATTTGAAAATCCAAAAAAAAGCGAAAATTCTTTAGAATATATCTCAAAGTGCAATAAGCTAAAAATATCTCTTTTTAAGCTAAATATGTTTTAGGTTTTAAATTTGTAATATGTATTCAAATTTTTGTGATTCATTTCTTTTCTTTTTTTTTAATTTCCAAGTCTTTTATTATTTTTTATAGTTAAATTTTGATCACAAAAATTATTCGATTAATAACATATAAGATTATTAATGTGGATAGGAAATCCAGCCTGTTTTAGAAACTCAAAATTCTCACTAGATGACAAAATAATTATCCAATTTGTAATGGCATGACAATTTCTCATTATTGAACTTGATTATTCTTTGGAATTAATATTTGCAAATTTTCGCAAAAAAATAAATTTCATTAAGTTCATCATTAATTTTTTTTTATGAAACTGTCCATCATTTTTTCGTTTAGATTTTTTATGTGCTTTCTAAGATCATTCAAAAGAAATTAAAAATTTTATTGCCAAAAAAAAATAAAAATTTACTATGTTTTTGGCTGTATTAATAATAGTTTCTGAAAATAAGGATAAATACGCACAAAAGTTAATGGCTTAGTTAGACATCAATGCTTCCACATTACACTTATCATTTAGCATCAATCATAATTTGTATTCAAAGGTATTGACCGCATAGTTTGACCCACATGCTTATTATCATTTTCATTTAATTGTATGATCTATTTGCAAATTTATGATACGAAAGCAAATTGATGTAAAACTAAATTATTCATTTAATCACCCCCGAATTAGCTTGTCCTTTTCAAAATATTTTTATAAATACATAAAAAGAGTATTTTTTCATATAAGTATGATTTTTTTCAATCATTTTTTAATTTTTAGATAAAGCAAAACTTTTATATCTTTTAAATTTAATAGACAGTATGAAATAAATACTTTCTTTTTTACTTATGTACGGATGATACATTTTGTATGAATTTATTTATATATTTGATACAAAATTTATAAATTTACTCATATATCTGATTTACATATGCAAATAAGACATAATAAACCAAAAAAACTTATGCTATATTTAAAAGACATTTTCGAAAAAAAAATTTTAATCTTACAAAATAAAAAGTATTGCTTATTGAATGCATCATTTTTCAAAAAGAAAATTGAATTACCAAAAATTTGGTAATATAAAGTCCCAATGAAAATTATTTAATCAGTTCGGTCAAATGTAGTTTTCATCTTTCTTTTTTCAATTTTCATTAATTTAATCTCTTAAAATAGAAAATCTTAAAGAATATATCTAATCTGACATATTGCTTTTTACACTTTAAATAAAAGTTTTCTTTTAAAAATCCTCTAGATAAAAATAGAAAATGGAATCTGGACTTTTAAGTCCGAAATCTTAGAAGAAATTGAAAGCATAAATAATGAAGAAAAACTTTTTAGGTACAAGCATTTGTCGAGAGTTTTCGGATATTTTTTTAACGAAAATAGATAGAGCAAACCTTTCATCTAATTTTTAGTTGGTCCATTATGATTTGCACTTCAGGTCAATATATGAAAGTGTGAAAAAAAAAGTGCTTTTAAAAATTACGAGAAAAGTCATCTTTTGAGTCATATTTCAAATCTAGAATACATCTTTCATATATACGCTATAGAATACTAAATTGTAAATTATAAAAGTTTGAGAACATAGAAATGAAAACAGAACATCTTGTGCATTTCATGTAAGTACATGTGTATTAGTTTTTAAATTTTTCATGAAAAAATTTAATTAAAAGTACTTTCCGGCATCTCATAAGCTTCATTTATGTGTATTTAAATATGTTAGTTTAATAATAGTCAAAAAAGTTAAAACTGACAAAACAATTTTACTTTCGGGTAGTTATCTAAAATAGTCGTTCACTGTATTCTTCGGCAAGAGACTAAGGCAAAACAGTCTTCGCTTCTTTTAAATTCTAAATTGTTAATTTTTATATATCTGCTTCGAGGCATAAACTCACAGTTCATCAAGATTTCTTATACTTTTGAATCAAAATAAATCAAGCAGAGTCTAATAAAACTTTTCTGATTTGGACAAACTATTTGATAGAATAGTTTTATCAATAGTTTTTTTGTAGATTCATAACGCTTAAGTACATAAAGTTTGAATTAGAAATCTTGAATTAAAAATTTTCTTACTCTTTTTCATGTGCTAATTTGTTTTCTCTTAGTTAAACATTAGCAATTTTCACAATCTGTTCTTTCGGAAATTTACACCTACAACTTTATATTCTCGAGTTTGTAACAAATGATATTTGATTTAAAATTTAAAAATATTGAAAAAGAACACTAATCAGCCCTCATCTTTTGGAAAAAATTTATTTTATTTTTTTTATCCTATTCAAAGTTATTGTTTTTCGAATAAAATTTTTAATTTAAAAAAATCGAAATTTAATTTTCTTTTATACAACTTTTGAAAAACTCACTTTTGTTCAATTCGTGTAACTGATAAATTATTATTCAATTTTAAACCAATATTATATATCTCGAACACAATATTCGTATCTAATTTCCTCTTAAGACAAATGAAGCATTCAAATTTTGTAAAATTGAATAAATAATAAAGAAAATGAATTCGAAAATACTAAGGTTTTTGCAAATGATATTTGAATAGAGTTTATAATTTAATATATTGACTTTCATTAAACATTCTTAATTCAACAAGAAAACTACCAAAATTAAATTTTTATTTACCGACAAATTGTAGAAACTAATTTCGTAATCTTTTGAATTATCATTTCATCATAGTAAGTTATCTATATTTTAAATTATTCATTCTAATGAAAAAAAAAAACAATGTTTCCTTAAAATATTAATGAAAGTTAATAAATTATTTTTTGTGATTCTCATGCAAAGTAAAACTAATTCTGGAAACCTAACTTAAGATTGTTAGAGATATTCAATTTTTGTTTTAGTGTATTATTATTTTTATCATAATTTAATTTAATTTTAAGAAAATTGCATATCGCTTTTATTTTAAAGATATTCAAAATTTTTTCATTTTTCTTTTGAAATTATACTGTTTTACGATAGAATTTTTATTTTAAGTGAATTTGATTTTTTTCGTTGGGAAATGATTAGAATTTCGCCACAAGAATTAGAAATTTTGTACGTAAAAATTTTATAGAAAAATTTGAATTTAGCTTGAATGAAAGGAGTTCTGATATACAAAAAAATTTATAACAATTTTACTTCACAAAAATTATCTATTGAGATATTTCTTGATCCCGTATAATTTAAAATATTTATTTTTAGAGAAATTCTTGTTTAAAATAATTATAATACTTCAAAAATTGAATCTCAACATTCTTTTAATTTTTGATAATTTCAAATACAAATTATACAAGTCTAAATAAAGGTGTTAAAAGATTCAAATTTCAAAAAACTAAAAATCGTTTTCAATATCAACATTAATCTAAGCATATTTCTGCGCTTCTTGTGCAGCAGTAGTGGATTTATTATTTTAAGATTCTTTAATTTTTACAAATCTATTTCAAATACTGAAATACTGATAAGTTCATCGTGAGATTGTTAGATTTACTCGTTCAATTTCAAATAGCAAGATAGTAAGATCTGAATTGAAGTGGAGTATATTTTATTAATAATCAATCATTTGATGAAATATTTTAAAAACGATTGATCATTCAAACTATTTTCATCATATTTATATATACACATTAAAAATTTTTTTGACAAAAAAAATTAAAATTTGAAAATTTTATTTTATGGAACAATTGCACTTTATTTTTTCTTTGTGATGAGAACTTTGCCAATATTTTATAAATACTTTCAGAATTGATTTAAGTTGTCCAATGATTTTAAGAAATAGTTGATGTTCAAAATTTCGTTTTTTTTAGAACAATAAGTTTAAGTGCGTCTCTGGCACCGGCATAGATTTTTTTTCTATCAAAAAACAATTATTTGCTTTCTAATTCTTTTACACAGCATACACTATGAATTCATTATACTGAATTATTAAGTTGAATCATTCTATTTAAATAGATTCAAAAAATAAATCAAAATACAGTATCAAAATAAATAATTTTCCATTATTTAACATGAATAATAAATTTTGATGCTAAAAGTAATCGATTTCTTGAATTCAATAAAATTTTAGAATGATACTATTTAATTTTTAAGTGGATGAATAAATCATATGAAAATGGCAATCAATATCCTTTCAATAATTTTCAAATCAAAATGTGAACAACGCTACAATTTGATAAATATATAAATATATTGATATTTAAATTAATTTTTCTAAACAATAAATCCAAAGGCAGTACATTTTAGGTAAACAAAATTTTTATTAATTTGCTATTATATTCTCAAGTTTTATACATTTGCATAGTTTTTATAAAATCTTTTTATTTATTTAAATCACTTACAAGCACATAAACTATATTTATTATTATATTTATTTATATTTGTTATAAATAGTTTTTTATTTCAATAATGTTGTATCTTTGTAATTTTAATGCTTAATATTTATTATAGCACAATTTAATACATTTTAGATTCTCTGTTAATTTTTAACCAAAAGTAACTTTTCTTCGATGATATCATTTGATCTGAGTCATATTTAGTTTCCTTAGCAAATAAATTATATATTAGTGTTTTTCTTTTGATTATTCATTCCAAAATAAAATTTTATTATTTTTAACCCGAAAAAAAAAATTGAAGTGATGCGTTACTAAATTTTTTAGAAGAAATAATCTTAAAATAGCTAAACTATTTAATTCTTGAATTAAAGATTTAAAGAAGAAAATAAGAAATTTTCATCTCACTAGTTTTTTCAACAGTTATCTTTAGATTTCATACAAGCACGAATTTAATGCATAAATACAATATTGGTGTATTGATGCTATTATTCGATTCCATGACAATGTGAATTCACAATGCACATTAAACTTCTATAAAAAATTATCATAAAATTTAATTTTTTTGCTTCTTTTTAGATTAAATATTTAAGTTATTCTTATGTAAATTAGAAATTTATTTTTTTCTCTCTGAATGTTTTAAGATCCAAGCATTTAAGTTTAATGAATGTAGTTTATTCTTATGCTGATCAAATGGATTAGTAGGTATGTTAAACGGATCGGATCTCTAAATGTACTAACACACTTCTAAATGCAATTTTTACTTGAATACAATAAATATTTTGAAGAAGTATTTAAATTCATTAATAACTTAAACATAGAATAGATCTCTTTTGAATCTCAAATATCCAAGTTATTCGTTCTAAACAACTTTCTAATAGAATCTAGTTACTTAATTTAAAAATTAGAAAAGGGTGTTAAACTTATATACACACAAAAATTATTCTTTTTTCATTAAATGTTTTATATCTTCTTCAAAAGATTTTTTGTTATAATTCTTGATAATTTTATTTATCTTGACGACAGTAAATTCGATTTCAAAGTCTTTAAATTTTATTTATTCAAATCTTCTAAATTTTAAAATTTAAAACTTCTATAGAAAATTATTTCTCACCTTGATTGATAAATAGATTAAAATTTTTCTGAGGTACAAGACATTTTTGAGTTTGCTTGCAAAGACACCTCAAGATATCTAAATAAGCTACTATAATTTGATTTTCAAAATATCTGATTGTAATCGCTCCTCAAGCTCGATTTAAGATCTATTCAGATTAAATGAATTGTTTGTTTGTAAAAAAAATTACATATGCTTGATTTTTTTAATTTCAGTGAATTGTAAAAAAGATAAAATATAAATTATTTTTTAAAATTATATTAACTTTAATTTATGATGAATTTGATGCTAATATCGAAATTGGTTAAATCTTTATCAATTGAAGACAATAAAATCTAAATTAAATTTAATAATGTTTTTTTTTTTTCCACTCAATTTGATAAAAATATTGCTAATTAGAATTTTGATTGTTAGCTTTTAATAATTATCACTTACTAGCTGATTATCAAATAATTTATAATACACAAAATTTTTTACATAATAAGAATATCGAATTCGCGAATGCGCATTTATAGTCAACTACGATTCTGTCTCAGAAAAATTTCCACATAATATATACAATGGTATCATGAAACTAATTTTTATTTCGAATACTTTACATAATATAACTTATTCAATATATTTTAATATATTTAAGTTTAAAATGCAAAAAATTTTGAATTTCAAATTATATGATTCACAAATAATAGTTTTACGATTCTAAGCATGAAATTAAATAAAAAAAAAAAAAGAAAAAAAAAAACAAAATAAAATAATCCTTATAGGCATCTTATCGCTGAAATGATTTATATGTGAAAATTAAATTTTATTCGAAATCGAAAACAAATTTTGTGAATGATACTTGATTATCAATATTTTTAAGGTGTTTTTTTGACGAGGAATGTCCGATGCATCTAAATAATGTTTCAACTTTTAAACCTCGAATTTGCTTGTTATAGGAGATGATTTTAAGGCTCTCAATAATTTTTTCACTTTGTGTTTTTAGTGTAAATTGTAATTTTTTTTAGCATAATTTTTTCCTTGAAATATGTGAAAATTCGAAAATTTTAATGGTTTGGACGTTCAAAAACTAGGATAAAAATAAATTGAAAAAAAACACTAAAGATTATCGAGTATTATGATCCAATAAAATGAATCAAGTAATAAAAATATAGAAAAATTTTAAAAAAATAAGTTCAAATTTTGAATTTCAATTTTTACAATGCACATGAAATACATGCATTATTTCATGTTGTTAAACATGAAAAAATCAAATAATTTCATCTTTTTAAATTTAAAATTTAAATCGATTTAGTTTTTTTTTTAATGAAACGTTTAAAACCTAATCACCAAATTTTTTCAAAAACTTTTTTCTTTTCGAATATCAATCGTAATTAATATTTTTTATTCGCCTTTTTTGATAATTCATCATTCGACATGCAACCCATTTATTTTTTAACTACTAGCCAGTCAATTTCATGTTATTCTTTACAAATGCAAACCTTTTAGATTTTTAAATTAGTATGAAATTTTTAACTTATTGAACTCAAATAACGGATGCGTATTTTTTGATGTCTAAAACATATTAAGTCGGAGGTATCTTTTTTACTTTTTTTCACAATACTATAAAAATTTGCACAACGCATTGTTCGATTGATCATAATTGAAATTTTTTTCTTATAGCACGCAATAAATTTTGAATAGACTAACTTTTTACCTAATTTATTTAAATACATTTTCACATTCAAAGAATTATATACAATATAATTTACGTCGAAAATGTAATATTTACATTTTCTCACATCAATATTTTATTGTAGATGTATAATTCTTGTGATAAGAATGCTTTTAAATTTAAAGTAAAAAAAATTAGCATTTATGGTTTTTATCTAGAAGCAGAATTATTTGAACTTTTTATTCAATTTTATTGATGATTGACTTTTAATTGATCAAATGAATTGAAAATATTTCGATTACAAATTGAACTTTATAACATATATAATTCAAATATTTAATTGAATTAGTTTTGATTTAGAAATTAGATCAAATTAAACTATTTTTATTTTTTTTATTTCCTATTTTATTATTTATTAAATAGAGCGGCTGACAACAAGGCTCATTTAATTTTGCCAATGCTAACTATAAATTTAAAACTTTTATATATTTTATATTGTAGATAATTTTGGTTTGAAGAAAAAAAATTATTGAAAGGGCAATTTCGATAAAAAAATTTAGATTAATTTACATGATTTAATATGATTAAATTGAACATTGATTTAGTTGATTAATTAATTTAATAATCGCTTATCAAGTCAGACTAATATGTTTTTAGTTAAAAAGAAATATTTGTCTACCACAAAATGCATTAGCCATTGACTCGCTACATTTATCAATTTATTGAAAAAATTTCTCTTACTCCTCGATTTCTTTCAATACTTTCTTATAGAATCTTGAATACTTTTCTTCTCTTCGTCATTGTTGAGTGATTAGAATTCGGGTTAAAATTTTTTTATTAATTAGTTGTTATTTTTTTTTATATTTAAAAAAGACTGAATTGAAACTATCATTTATTTAAATTATTAATAGATTTTATCAGACTTAATTTCATTTTTATTTCAAAAAAAAATTTTGTGATTTTTGAATTTCATATATATTAAAAATGTTCATTCAAATATAAAATTATTAAATAAACAGCCATTGCAAAAGTAATAAATTTTCAGTCGAAAAAAAATTAATTTTTAGTTTATTAAAAAAATAACTATTCGGACAAGTGAATTTTTATGGAATCATGCAAAAGGCGGAAAATTAGAACTTATTGTTTACATGGTTCTAACATACAATTATTGAATTCTTTTGCACTTGATATTAATTCTTTTTTTAATATCAACCAAATGTTAGTCGATTCTTTTTTTTTTAATCAAAATTATTCGACTTAAACTCTAATTTTTGTTATGTGAAATGAAAAGAATTCTAAATTTACAATAAAAAATATTAATGAATTATTTCATGCTGTTTATTATTTCAATAGAAATAAAATTTATTTCCTGTTTCATAATTATTTTAAACATTTTTAAGTTGCCTTAGTTGTAATTTATGTGACTTTTTTATCAAAATAAATTTTCTAATTATAAATTCGAAACTCTTAATGCAAGTATCTGAAGTATTAAAAAATAGTTGAATTTTTTTTTAACTTTTAATTAATAGATAAATTTTATAAATCTAAATTAATAAGATTTTCATAATTTGAAATGAAGTCTATAATTGTTTTAAAAAAAAATTAAATCTAAAAAATTAGTGGTTTTTTCTTTGATCTATATTTGCAAAATAAGATGTAAAGAGAAAAAAATTAATTTACATCTTTTTTTTTTTTTTAGTCGATCGAAACAATCTGTTCAACACTACTGGAAGATATTTATCGTCAAAGTTGGTATGAACTATCACCTACAAACCGTAAAACAGCTGCTAGTTTATTGATATCTGCATTACAAAGAAATTCATTCCTTTACTCAAACTCAATAATAGATAACCATCATGACAATATCAAATTACATAATAATCTATGTAAGTAATTTTATTTATAATTTTAACTTTTTATATACTATAATCTATCAGAATATTATCTCGTATCATTTAATATGTATTTCCTTGTAACATAATAGCCTTACCTTTTACAGTGACATTTTAATTTTTTTAGTCTCAAGCCTTTTAATTTAATTTTTTTTTGTAACCGTTTACACATTAATTAATGTCACATTGGTTGTAGATTTTCATTTTAGATTCATAGAAAATGCTTGATAATTTATCAACCTCGAACTTAAATATTTTAAATTTTCCTTTTCTATTTTTAAACATTTACCTGATGAATTATAAAAAAAAATCATTATATCACATATAAGTGCTCCGAGTCGATTAATTTGGCGAATATTTGAAATTCTTTCTGCCTTTTAATTTGATAAATAAATAATCTAAATGCAATTAATCTAAATACAAGATTCCATTTAAATCAAAATTCTTCATTTATCGTACGTAAATAATTGATTTGATATAAAATAATATATGTTTTTAATTTAGGAAATACGAGAAATAAAAAACTTATTTCATGAATTTCACATTAATTATATGCTTTGTTTTTCGAGATAAATCATTAGTCAACCTAAATTTCACTTTTCGGTTACCTCAGTTTTTAATTTGGGAGAAGCTATAAAAATAATAGTTTTAAAAACATATTTCAAATATTTAGAATATTATACTGAAATCGTATTGATTTGAAGTAAATATAGCAATAAACGAACTTCAAATTTTCAGGCACTTTATAAAATAAGATTTTTTTTTATTTTGCTATCTGTCAGATAAATCCTATTTTATCTCAGTTTATTAGTTTTTGAATGTGTTATTTTTTTTGATTATGTCTAAATTAATAGGCTTTAAATTTAATTTTCAAAACAGTGTGGAAATTTGTGCTTAGTTTTCTAGTAAAAGAACGATCAGCTTGTATTTTTTCTAACTTAATCATCTTTTAGCATAAACTATTGCTTTGAGACTAAGTTAATGTATACAAGTTATGATATTCAATTAAACTTAAAATTTCATAGTTATTTCACTTGAAACTTACTGTAAAATTCAGATTTAAATTTGTCGAACTAGTCTTGCACAAGTTTATATATATCGCAAATAATCGTTGCATAAGAGCTTAAATAAAATGAACATTCAGGTGGGACACCAATTTAGATTTTCAAATATATTAGATTTTGAATAAATAATTTCATGAATGAGTAAAAATGAAAAAAAGCTAAATCCCACAAACCTCAAATTGCTCTATTCAAATGATATTCTGAAGTCTCGTAAATTTCAATAAATATAAAAATATAAGTTTGGCTAGTTTTTTTAGATAAGAAATTGTTTATTTTATGTTTTTATGTCTTAAAAAATAGACTGAAGTAAAATGATTTTAAAATGATCTATGAAATATAAAAGTAAACAGAATAATATTATGGTATAAGCATGCAAATACTTTTTGGTTTACGAACTGATTGCATTATTTATTTGAACATTGATCGTATATTCTCTGATAGTCATTAATCTGTGTAGATTTTTGAACCGCATTTACTTCGATGGCCTATTTAATTTTATTATAAAAATAGCTTCATAAACCTGAGAGTCTATTAGTGAATTTAAATTTATAATTCTTACTTGAATAGTTCTAATTCCTCATTATTCACTGAAATTTTTTTGAAATTGAAAACGCCATCGAATCGATTTCAAATCGAAATGTTTGGATAAATTGTATAAATCATATTGTCTTTTTTCCAGATTTTATTATCATTAATAATATAATCTTAAAAAATTTAGGTGAATGTTTATAGACTGCAAGATTTCACACATAAATTATGATATGATTTCAAAAAAAGTTAAATAATATTAAAGTGAATTTTTATCAAATTATTATAAAATTTATTGAAGCAAATGCAATAAATTTTTTTTTATATTGTTTTACAAAATCAAAGGCTTGAATAATTATTTTGTCGTTTCAATTGTTGTTCAATAGAACACATACAAAATCAAATATAATGATATATTTTTTATTCGTGTATGAAAATTTTTGTGAAAGAATTGCCGAAAATCTAAAAATTAAATGCAAAAAAAAAAATGCAAACACAAATAAGGGGCGAATGATTATTATGAAAAAGAAAAATTGAAAGTCTATTGACCTGATTAGAGTAAATTAGTTAATATGAGTTATGTTTTCATTGATTAGGGCATAGTTCAGACACAATTCATTAATATCTTTTCAATTTTTCGAGCATAAAATCAACGATCACATGTAGAAACGATTCAAAATATTATTTTTCTGCTTTTTACGTATTTTAGACGAGAAAGTCTAATGCTTTCTATTCTTGTCTTGAGATAGTGAGCTACTGATACATTGAATGCTTTATATTGGCAAGCGTTTATTAATCGCATTAAATACTTTGCTTTAAAATATCTTAGTAAGACTTTTGTAATATCTTTAAGGAAATATTCCCAAAGTCAAAAGAATTTTCTTCCACTGTAAATGACACGTACGTAGTAATACGATTTAAAATTGATTTCATTTTTATTGCTTAATGGCTCAAAATTAGTTCAAAAATTTCTCGAGATTGTGCTACTACGCGCATTGTGTATACAGTAAAATATGCATTTTGCCTTTATATATTTTTTTGTGTTTGTGTTTTTATATTTGATACTTTTAATACTTTAAAAACTAAATCACTTTCTTTTGCCAATGTACGTACATTAGTCTAATATCTGTCAATAACATCAAATGGCAGCCAATAAAAAGCCTTTAGAACATTTCCAATATCAAACAATTGTATAATAGCAATTTTTTAAATGAAAATTTTAAGCTTTTTAATACTTTTAATATATTTTTAATATAATTCTGATTGATATGACGAACATCATTTATTATGTAATAGCTCTAAAAATTATTCATCTTAAAGATTTGAAGAATTTTTTTTAAAGTCTACAAATGTCGTTTAATTTAAAATGTTGTGTTTGAGTTGTAAATTATTTTCTATTTTTATTTGAACTATGATATCTTGCATTATTTATTTTTTTTATTTATTTATATTTTTTTAATACAACGTATTGGCTTATAATGAAGCTGTTCCCAAAAAATTTCTTTACCTTCAAATGCTATAAACACTATAAAAATTTAATGTCAAAAGTTAACTAGACAAAAAGTTTGAAATTTTTACAAAAAAATATGCAAAGTCTTTAAAATTGATCATTAGAAAACTAAAAAGCTATTTAAAAATAAAAGTCGAAATAATATAGAATTTCTTATCTAAAATTTAAATGATTGTCCGCAAATTGTTGCCATTCAGAGATACGATAAGAATGTAAATATTGTCTTAAAATTTGTTTAAGTGCTTTTGGGGGTGTTCTAAAATATTTCGAAAATATTTGTCTCATTTTGATGAATAATTAGCGAATGCCTTCTTATTTATTGTGAAAGTAAATCTTTTAAATTGAATTTTTCAAAACTAACATACTTTGTTGAAAATATTTTAAGATTTAGTCATTGAATCTTCTGCTTGATTATAAATATAAAGAAAATTAAATTCTTTGTATACTTTACGCTCTACGATACTTTGATCGAATTAAATCATTTTTGCTCCTATGTATATTTCATTGAATTCTGACAAATAAGAACTATATTCACATTGTGAGAATATTGATAAAATTGACAAGTAAAATTTTTGATAATTATGTATCTGTATAATTTTTTGAAAATTTCCACACAAAGAATTTTCTTCTAAATGATCGTATTTTTCTTTTCCAAAATATTACTCAACATTTTGCTAGTCAAGCAATTATAAATTTTTTTCAAAAGACTAGTTTGGACATTTTTTTGACGTAATTTTATTATAAGACTTTGGTTAAACGTTTTTTTCTTTGCTACAAAATACTTGCACTAAATTTCAATTTGATTAAAATAAAACATAAATACCATCGAAATTTGTCGAATGTCTTGAAAAGATTTAAAGCATCAACCATCATAATTTGAAGCATATTTTTTCCGTTTGAAATCATTTTTTTAATTGAAATATGATAAAAGTCAACATAAAACCAATCCATTTTATTCAATGTTTGAAAAAAAATTTATTGTTGATTAGATTGATAAATTTCAAACTCTAGAAATTTTGAAATTATGAAATGGAAAAAGTTGGGAGAATATTACTCTTTATCATACATCTGATTGCCATAAATCCCAACTCCTAATTTATTTGATTTAAAATTTATAAGTATCTTAAAAAAACTCTTAATTTAGATTTCCGATCAAATATTCTGAGCCTAAAAATTTCAAGAAAAGTTTAATACTTAATCAAATTACTGAAAAAAAAAACTACCCTACCGATTGCCTTTTACTAAGGGGTATCAATTATCACAACTAGTCAGATACAGATCGGAATGCCATCTGTTCAAACAAAGTACGCGCATCTACAAAAAAAAATATTGTTTGTTAAACTTTTACTTATTTTGTCTGCTTGATTAACGAGTTTTTCTTTAATTATTTCGAATACATAGAGGCCGTTTTTGTTGTCACTTTTAATCAAATTACAATAGCATCATCTATAAATGAAATGAATGAACAATTTACATTTAATTTTGCCTGATTCTGGTTTCTAATCACATAAATTGTTTATTTATGTGTGTAGATCTTTGGAAATAATCACTTTAGAATCTTTTTTTAGCAAGAAAAAAAAAAAAATATAACTAGTAGATAAATTTTCATTTGAATTTTCTTTAATACAATTTTAATTCATCTAACAGATCTGAACCACACAAATTTCAGTCTTTGAAATTTATTTCCTAAGATCAAGCAAATGTAAGTTATTTAGCAATGAGACAAAGTTACTCTAAAGTTCAATAAGCTTGAATGGCATGATATTTACTTTTTCATATTATGGTTTAATATTTCATTTGTAAATTATATTTTTTCTTAAAAAAAAAATGATTTTTATTCTTTTACACGTTTAATCTTATAACTATGAAACGCCTATTTTCTCAGATTATATATATTCTAAAATTGAAGCATCTTTGTATATTATAGATTCAAATGTAAAAAATATCATAACTAAAATTTTGTTAAGCATTGCTTCTTAAATTCAAATATGCTTGTCTCGTATCGTTGGCTCAGAGACATTTACAGGCATTTTTAATCTAGAATTCGCAATATCATTCTGTTTAACGTATTGAATTTTCATTACTTATATACGAACTACTTGAAAAAAATTTCGTACGATTAACGAATACTATATTGATACCCTTCCTAATGACCACATATAAGTTTAGGTTCTAAGAATTAAAAGTCTGGGACTCATAAGTATGAATTCTGATTACAAAAGCAACATAAAGCTAGGAAAACATTAGCTTTCTTTAATTTTTTTTTTTTTTTTTGTTGTATCAAAAATATTTTTAGTCAGACTTTTAGTCAAACAAATAAAACACATCCCCGATGTTTTTAAAATCATTTAAAATTGTGACCAAAAATAAATTCAGTCTTGTGTTAAAAATTTATTTGTAGACTAATAATCGTTTGAAGTGCATTTGCTTATTTTTCGAAGAAAATTTTCTCATTACTAAATAGAAGAAAGTTTTAAATAAAAATTTTTGAACTCTCATTCGTAACACTGTCTTCATAAATTAAATCTTATGATATTTAATAATTTTCTTATAAAGCTTAAAATTTTTATCCACATTCGAACGTCAATAGAGAAAAATTTAGTTTCGCAAAATGTGACATTATAAGATAAACATAAATAATAATCATGAACATTTATTATCAGACTATAAAAAACGATTACATGCTTTAAACTTACTAATAATATAAAATTCACATACAATATATCACACAAGATAAAAGATGTTAGAACATACAAAAAAGATAAAGACAAAAACAGACTGTGACAATTATTTTGTTTTCCAAAATGTGTTTAGAATTATTTTAACAAAAATTGAATTAAAACAGGATCTAGCTTAAAAAACTAGCTGAAGAGGTTAGGATAAATAGAAAGTTAATCAATTAATTGTGTTTTTCGACTAAAGTAGATTAAATTAAAACAAGGTTTATAAAAATTTTATTTAAAGCGTAAACTAAAAATTTATTAAGTTATTTTACTTAACAGTTAATTTATAATATTTTTATTAAATTCACTTATTCAATAATTATTATTGATAAATTTAAATAAAACGATATAATTTCTAGTATTACCTTTTTTAAAAATACAGCTATATAATTTTATTTTCATAGCGATAAATTATCTTTCAAAGGATCAAGTGATTTTATGCGATTTGTAAAAATAATTGAATGATTTGATTTGACGAAATCTAGATGAACGTATCACATGTTTTGAATAGCAATCAGAGTTCTCAGATTTCCATTAAATTTACACTTAATAAGCGGTAAATATTTTTTTGATATTAGAGCTAAACAAATCTAAAACTATCTGATTTAAGATGACATATATGAAGACTACTGATTCTATGAAATTTTTCATATTAAGTGTTAAGTGAATATAATTTTTTTTTTTCGTATTATTTGACGAATACATTCTGTTACACAGCTTCAAAAATATGTGTGATAAGACTAAAAAAGTTAAAAAAAAAAGGTCAGGCTTTTCTTCTCTGTCTTTAAAAATATAAAAAATAAAAAAAAAGTAAATGAAAAACCTAATTATCAGTTGGCAAAAAAATCGTTTTGCCTAGTTTAGAAAAAGGCAAATTTTTCGAGAAAAGACTGGCCACACATCAAAAATTTGAGGATCTAAGTATGTGAATATTATAAAAGAGTTTGATTAGTCAAGCATTAAAAAAATTTAAATTCCATCATTCACCATGTAAGAAGTCAGTTATGCATTTTTAGTTAAAAACTTTTCGCTAGTTTCTTTTGACTAAGCACATAGTCAACTAAAATGATATGAATGTGAAATGATTTTTTTGTTAAATGACAGTTCATAACATTCCTTAGCTATTGTACGTCGAAAAAATAGTATCACACTATCCAATCACTAAATTCTTGACCAATGTACCAACTTACAATTATCTTTTCTTTTCATAGATCGAAAAAATTCCAATCACGAATTAGCCGTCTAAAGATATTTTCTCTATGGTTTTATAGTCTTTTGCACTTTTTGATTGTTTCACATTAATTTTTTGATGCTTTCTTGAATTTTCAATAGAATATGCTTTCTAGTACTTGAATCAATAAAGGTATTGAAAAATTTAATGAACGATAATGAAAAAGCACATGCTAAAAATTATCATCATTAAAACGAATATTAATGTCTATCAAAATCAGGCAAACTAATTCACCAAAAATTTAAATTGTTAAACCGTAAATTTTTTGATTGACCAAATTACATATTGCAATAATAGATGTGCATTATTAAGACAAAAAAATAATAAAAATTGCAAAAATTGATTGAGGTGTGTGGAAAGAATGAAAATAAAAAAAAAAGTTAGGCAAAATACTGATTTGATATGTAAAGATATCGTAAATAAACGATGCTTACATAAATCACATGGTAATTAAGTGACCTCAAAATTTGTGTGAATTTTTCGAAAAATATGTGATTGCCTTTGTTTGAAAATTGTTTAAAAGGCTCATTGATTGCTTAAATAAAGTTTTAAATTTTACAATCTAACGCACCAAATCTCTTTCAAGTGGCTACTTCATTTACTTCACATTGAAGTTTTTTAAATAAACAATCCCATACTCCTCATAGAATTATTATTCATATATAATATTATCACTTATGCGACCTAAACCATTACGTATAAATCAAGATAATCCAATGTTTTAAAGTCACACCATATGACGATAAAAAAAGCATCTTTGATGTTTTTCATGAGTTTGATATAATTGTATCATGCTTCTCATGTCGATTATATTTTGCCTGATTTAGCAATTTTTAAACTGAAAATATTTTTTTTTTTTTATATTTTTTCTTCTATCTTTTGCTATAATACGAAACATAGAAGCTATATTTTCTTCACTTTTGATGATTAGGGTGATTCTGATGATTTAATATCATATTAACTATAGCATAACTATTTATACGCTTTCAAAAAATCATCTAGTTGGATTTCGAATTGAAACAATATATTTTAAAGATATTATTCTTAACATAAATTGGGTGAAATTTTAAAAAGCACAATATTTTTAAAAATTCAGAACCACAGTTTGCTTTATACATAATTCGTTGACATTCTTTGTTCCATTTTTTGAAATAAAAATTTTTATAAATTCTTTCTTTTACACACACGAAATGATCATAAAAACAAATGAGGCTTTTTTTTTTTTTGTATTTTTGGCCAAGGTGACTATAATCTGCATCGTACAAAGTGACTATCATTAACAAGGCTGCGATTTCTCTCTCTACTAGAGAATTTGTAGCCACCCTCTCTGAATAAAATTTGCTGTGTGCTATAAGTTTTTTTTTGCATCATATTTCCTTTTTCCGTCTATATCTATTTAATATCATTTCATATTATGATCGTCATTTTAGAATTATAATAAGAATCTGATGAAACATCTAGATCATAATGATGCTGAAAAATTACTTGTTCAAAATTTTGAGATCTGAATAATTCATTGTCGGATCACACACTGTGAACATCGGATATTCATTATTTAAAGTTTTAAAAAATGACCATCGTGATCTGGATGACATTTGAGATATCTATAGAATGCTATATGAAATGAATTTAAACACTAGATATAATTCATATAATTTGTCTAAAAAAAGCTGAACAATCAAATTTTATTAAAAAAATCCTCTCTGCTCGCTTATTAGGAATTCTTAAGATAATCATGAAAAAAAAAAATAAATAATAAATTCCTTCAATAACTACATATATGTTGTAACACAAAAGAATTTTAACAATATAAATTCGTTAATACTCAAATCTCAGTTTACTTGTTTATCTAAAAACGAAATTTGCATTTGCAGGTAATTTTGTCTAAATAAACAAAGATAATTTCTCTAAAAGAAAAAATTCTCTATAGACACGGATCGTTCAAAAATTCAAATTTATAAATTAACTTATATACTTTTATACAAAATGATTGTTAAAAAAAACCTTAGAAATATTCATTACCAACCATGTGTAAAGATTCTAATTTTATTCGACTTATATTCTAGAGTTTAAATTAACATTATAAGCTATGAAAGAATGAGTTTCAGACAGATAAAATTTAACGAAAAATTTCAACAAAATAATTTCAACAAAATAATTTCAACCAATTTTTTATGCGGGTACATTTTTTTAATCGAATTATCTATCAGAAAAATTTTCTTTTCTTCTAGAAAAAACTCAATTTAAAATAGACAAAATAATTGATTTTTTAATCATTGTAGTCTAAAATTTTTGAACTTATTGAATTCAGTAAGCAAGAAACTATTTATCTTTATCAAACTCAAGTTTTAAAATTTTTTTCTGTACAAGAAAATTAAGTTTATAAATTGTTTGAAAACGCTGCATATTAATGACTAAGAAAAATCGAAATTTTTAAATTAATGACTTGATTTTGTGATCAAAAAATAAGATATTAAAAAAAAATTTTTTAATTATTAATGTTTTGATATTATATAAATTTTTGCATCATTATTTTGAGAGTCGAATACGTCTTTATTGTTAAATTATGAGTCGAATTTCGTAAAATCTGGCCAATTAATGCCTAATCACCTAAACTGTATTTTTTAAGTTTATTCATGATTAATTTTCTATTTTTTCTTTTTTTAACAGATATAGCAATTCATATTTTACCAACCAATAAATTTCTGCAAAATGAATTGCAAGGTGAAAAGCAAAATGACTTGCTTTTACCGTTAAGCGTTATTGAGACCGGCCAACCACCTTTCGACAGTCAATTTAATCTTTTACTCCAAAATCAATTTATTGGTAATTCTATTTCAATACCATCTGACACTTTACTTCGTTATGCAACAAATGGTCAAGTGCGTATCTTGTTTATGATGTTCAAAAAGCTAGACACTATTTTAGAACCTGAATTATTAAGAGAATCTGATGAATATAATTTGAATAAATTTGGACAAAATGTTACTCAAATGTTAAATTCGGATATTTTATCAATTAGTTTAAATGGTGGCAATCCTCCACTTTCAAATCCATCTATCTACGGAAGTCTCCTGACTTTGACATTACGTCATTTATCAATAAATAATGTATCAAATCCACGTTGTGTTTATTGGAATAACGAGTTAAGAAATTGGTCAGATCAAGGATGCTATCTTTTAGAAAGCAATCAAACACATTCTAAATGCACTTGTAAACATCATTTGACTAATTTTGCTCTTTTGATGGATATTCAAGAAGGTTCAATTACATCAAGCTACGCAACGTCAAATGATAAGTCAAATAAATTGAATGAACTCTATCCGAATATCAATAGTTTAGACGATAAAGATAGTGATAGTCAATTTTTATTTAACCAATGGCGACAATACTCAAAGCCTGGTGCTACCCTAGTCGTATTTATTGTGATGGGCTCAATCATTTCAATCATATTTTTAACAATTACGTTGGTTAGTCTTTGTTGTTTGGTTGCTAAACGCAACTTACTTGCCACTGTATTTGAACAATGTAAACTAGACAACATTCCACTCGTACAAAAAAATTTGACCTTCAATCTGTTAGTCAAACAGCTGTTGTTTCTCATTTTAATCTGTTCAAGCAATTATGTAACCGATAAAATGTGTAACATGTACTATGTAATATTTCTGATTGGTTTCTACTATCTATTATTATCCACATTTAGTTGGCTTTTCTTCACCTGTTATGAACTATATTGTGTTGTTTGCAGTAAATGTATCGAATTCAATACAGTTCTAGCTGCACATGCACACGCTGCTAGTTCCTTACAATCATCAAATCTTAATTCGTTACATTGTTCACCAGCAAATTCGGCTACAACTTCTAATGGAACTAATAGTGAATCAAATGGTAATGGATCTGCAAACACTACAACTACGACAACAACAGCAACAACAACTACGATGCTGAGCAACGGTCAATTGGAAACAACCACGACCACACTCAACGATAAAAATAGTAATTCGACTTTGAATACAATAAGCCAAGAATCTCAACAACGACATAGACGTTTGATTTACATGGTAGTACCTATTTTGCTACCATTTTCTTTAATCGCGTTCGTTTTTTGGATAAGTAAAGTTGAATTCATTGGTAATTTTAATCAAATTAATATCTGCAGCTTTGAATCTAGAGTACATTTTGCAGCTCTAATTCTTATAGCAGCACTTTTTATTTTGGCTGTAAATTTATTATTCGTTTTATTTACTTGGCGTAAAATTCGATTTAGATCTAATGATCTTCTTCATCCAAATCTGATACTTGTCACAAATGATCAAAACCCATCAAATCTTCCAGATTTCACTCTTATGGGTATAAATTCGATAAAAATTGACCCACTAGATAGTTTAAATAGCTTACCTCGATTTTCACCGTTCACAAAAAAAGAACGCTTAGCATTGTTTAGTAGTTTAACTGGCACATTGCTTATCATTATTAATTCAACTCTAATGATTCTTTATTTAACTCATCAATTTATACTTGTTGGTTATTTACTTACCTTGACAAATACTTTAATTGGTTTGCATCTGTTTCTTTGTTGTTGCTTAAGTCAATCAAGAATTCGATGTAAATATGGTGAACTGTTAGGTAAACTTAAACGTCGTCTTATTTGTCATCGACAATCCAACAGAAGCACTTTTCTTGAATCCCAACTTTTCAATGCATCTACATTGATAAGTCCAGCTTCTCAATTGCAACACTCACGTAATGCTACTCTTAAACAACAAACAAATTCAACTAATGTACTTGATAATCCACTGATAAGTTCGGCCCAATTGAGTTTATCGAAATACTTTATTAATAATACAAATGCGGGTAATTCAGATCTAACCGATACCGGATCAGACTATGGTTGCAAACGTTTGCAACAAATGCATGTTGCATCTGCTTTGAATTCAAGCGCATTCAATATGCAACAACAACAACAACAGCACAATGGATTAGTCATGAATAATAATAATCTTCAAAATTCCCAACAATTTCACAATTCATCAAACCAACATCTTTATCACCTATATACCGTTAAACAAGGTAATTGTAATCCATATAATTGTCATCGCAGCATTGTCGAACATTTATATGAATCAATTGACGATGAACCAAATTACGTTGCAAAATTATTAATTTCACAACAAACAGCAGCCGCACAACAATTAGTTGCTTTACGTAATTCCAGAACTCTTGGCTACCGTACATCAACAGTTTCACAACACCAACACGTTCAACAACAATGTAACCAACAACAATTCAAATCAAGCAATTCAAGCACAACATCAAATGACAACAATTCTATTACTGCAAATAGTAGTCTGATTGATCGTCCTTTGATCCCAAACGGCCTGAGTGCATCAACAAATTATTTGAATAATGTAAATGGTATTCAAAATAATAACAAACGCTTTGCATTATTACCGGCGATTGTAAAGGATGTAACTAATAATAATGCAAAAACAACTATAGTTTGTGGTGAAAATGATTTACGTGATATAATACAGCAACCAGATATTCAGCAGCAACAATTTAAACACCAGTATACTAAAAATCTTGTGACAGTATTGAATGGAAATAAGATTGTGACTTCATCAGCTTCAAATGATCAAGGTATTAATATCTAAAAATTGGGCTTGCTTAACAGTGGTCTTTTCTTATTATAGTCTTTTCCTTCAATACAAAATGAGCTTATTTTTTTACTATTTAAATGTATTCTTCATATCTCTGTTGTTTTTTTTTTGGCCTGTGCAGACCTTATCATAAAATGATCTTATTTTTTCTTGTGTTATGATCGAATAATAAACACAAATTAAAATAGTTTTATATTTGTACAAAATCATTTTAAACACTCGTCTGTAAATACTTTTATATAGTTTGTAAAAGTTCGATCATGTGCTTGAGTTGGGAAATGAGATTTTGCATCTTTTTTTACCTATATTTTATCTTCTGTACATTTGTTTTTATTTTAACTACCAAATTGTCTTCGTAATTAATGTGTGTCGATATACTGTGATCACTCTTTCAGACCACCTTATCAATTTTCGAAACATGATCTTGCATTGTAAATTTTATCCTCTTTTTCTTTTGTACAAAAGATAAGACCTGAAAAGAGAACAACTAGTATTTATTTTTATTTTCTTTTGTAGAATTGCACTCTTCCCTTTCTCACCTCTATTCGAACTTAAGTATATTACGAATTTGTAAAAATAAAATTGTATACTATTTAATTATTTGAAATGTTTTATTGTGAATAAAGAATTGTTTTTTTTTCTTATTAAAAAAATTATTTTGTTTTTGGCTAAATCTTTGGCATTGATTCGAACATATAAAAATTATTTTATAAAATTACATTCATTATAATTGAATATAATTTTGTTATTTGTGAATTCAATTTAATACTTATATTTATTTTTTTTCATTGATACTTCACCTTCGATTGGTTAAATTTAGAGAGCAACCAGATAAAATTTTTACACTTTGTAAAAAAGTTTCAGCGCTTTTTTTTATCATTTTGCAACAAAACTCGAAATCGAGATACTCCAATATCTATTCGAATTTATTTCAGAAAATTTCAAGTAGCAAACAAAGAACTATTTATTTATTAAAATTTTATATCTCACATAACAATTTCAAAAAATTTGCACTATAATTTAATGCAAATTAAGCTAATTTACCTGTTTCTTTCATAACATTTTGAAAGATACATTTTATAAATGATTTTTTTTAATTTTTTTATTTTGCCCACGCACTTTTTTTTTTAAAATAATCTTTTACTTTTGAGAAAAAGTAATTAAACAAAATTAACAAATCGTTCATTTTATAAACAAACCTTCAATTGATCCACAAATGTTATTTTCTAATTGTGTAATAAAATTATGTAATTTTAATACAACCTTATTTTGTGAATTATCTAAAGAAAAACGACAAAAAAAATTCGATAATGTGCATTTAAAATCTTCAATATATACGCTAATTTTAATTTTTGCATACTTAGTGCTTTCTAGTATCCGAATAAATTTTTAGGCATTCATTACAAATTTTTTTTACATATTTATTCGTAACCAATATTCTTGATATGTCAAACTTACTTAACAAAAATGGTGAAATTGTTTTAATCAAGTAATTTAGCAAATCATGGTCAATTTCTTTGTGTCAGTTTTCAATTATATTCAAGTTTATGTGATGTTATAAATAAATTTTTTTTCTCAATTTTGAGATTTATTTTTTGAGCGAAAAAATCTTGTATATTAATCAATTTTGCATATTTCAAATAAATTAGAAATTTATTTGATTGTATAGAAATTTCCAAATTAATTTTTAGAAGAATTTGTATAATTTTTATTTCATTATTACTAATTGGTAAGAATCTGATGAATGTTATTTAAAAAATTGATCTTTTTTGTATCGATTGAAGTTGTTGTTCAAATTGGTTATCTATATTAATGATATATTAAATATAAATCGTTATTTAGCAAATTCTTACATGTATTTGAATAAATGGCTATTAATCAGTTAATTTGTTTTTTTTTTCTTTCAAATTTTTTGTTTCATTGATACAGAACGCTCAATGAACTATTTGATTTATGAAGAAATAAATTTTTTTTAATTATAAATTTGCTTTCGAATAAGGAATTTGTTTTCGAATTTCGATCGATTTATAGTCTTTGTTTTATTTAAGTTATCATTTAAGATTATTCAAATAATAATTTAGATGAATTTTTTTGTAAATATACAATACTAATAAAGAGTTTTAATTTTGAACAAAAGAAAATACTTATTTAAAATTTTATACAATGTAATTAGTAAATTTGATTTTTGAAAATTACAGAATAAAACCTTTTATGAATTTCAAATTATGATTCCTTGATGTTTAGTTTTCATAAATTGAATAAAATTATAAATTAGTGTAAAAAATTCATTTATTAATATTTTTTAAACGAAAATTTAATTTACATGAAAGAATTTGTCTCAATAAATTATAATATTTACTATATGAGAATATTAATTCAAAGGTTTTTGAATGTAAAAAATTTTGATTTTCTTTTTAATAGATGATTCAGTAAATTGAAGGCTTTTATACTAATATTTTCAAGAACAAATTTTATAAGTTTGAATCAATTCGATTATAGATGCAAATTGTATCTTAAAAAATTAAAGTTATATTAATTAGATCAGATCAATTAACTTAATAAATCACATATTCAATTGATCGGCAGCATTAAAATTCAATCAACCATTTATTTGTGTTTTAAGTTAATAATATCAAATCGTTATAAACAGTTTGACGGTAATTATGTTACTATTAATTTTATTTCAAAATTTATAAATCAATTTTCAAGCAAAAAAAAAAGAACGATATTTTTAGCAAATTTTTTTCTCAATCGAACATAGAAAGATTTATATCATAAAATAAACAAAAAACAAAAAATATTTGATGTACTCTGAAATTGATTAAATTCGATATTAATTTGTTGTGAATTGATTTTGAGTTGAAACTTCACTCAATTGAAATTTGAAATTAAAAGTCTAAATTTAAAAATTGCCCATTTATTTTTATATAAATTCATATATCTATAATTTAATAATAAATAATACATCGCCTGCTGCATAAGATTGAAAATTTGTTTAAAAATTCAAGCGATGTTTTTATACTTATGTTAAATTAAGGCTGGAATAGCCTAAAAATGATAAATTTTTATATTTTAAATCTTATTATTTTTCAATATTTTCAATCAAGATATGTACATACATTAATAAAAAATTGTAAATAATTATCAATTATATCATTTAGAAAATTTTTTTCTTTCTATCATCATAATGTTTTTTTTTCTTGCAGTTGTTAATAAATTTTGCTTATAAAAAATTATCAGTCAATAAAAAATTTAATATCAAAAAAATAAAAATTTTATTAGAATATAAATATCAATTGAATAGACAGGGGCTGGACGTAAAAATCTAGCTTTTTTTTCGAATGATATTAATCAGATACAAAATTTCTATGATTTTTAAGAATAAAAGAATCGTCTTGTTCTCAACATAAGTTAAAACTCAAATTTTTCGGTAGTAAATAAACTAATGCATGTTGGCTACTGAGACTATTGGTATTTATAGATTTGAATATCTCTGTTTGAGAAAATTCAACTCTAATCAGAGGAAATTTTTTCCTGAATTTGTATACTACAAATTTTCAAATTAATGCAAATTTTCTAGAAAAAGGCCAATTTGACTTTGAAAAAACAAATTAAAAAAAATTCGAGTAAAAATTGGCACAGTGAAGTACATTAAAATACACATGCTTTCTTGAAATTGAAATATGAATGTTCCGGTTAATTTATGGTATTATTAGAAAATATAGAACCAGCAGAAACGAAACATATATTTTCAGTTGCATAAATCAAAAAGGTGGAAAAAATATTTTCATTTTAGAACCAGAGGCTACTACTCAAAATTATTGTTGATTTAAATAATAACTAAAAATACTAATAGCTTTATGCTTCTTCTTTTAGCTGCATGTGAGGGACGAGGTGCCTCTCCTTTTTTTTACAAGATAGGCATCAAGCGAATTATTTTTCAAAGTGGAAAGCGATCATAAACAAGACATGATGTTTTTAAAGATTTGAACCTCGCCTTAAGATTTTCAGCGTATTAAAGATGATTTGCATGAAGTTTATGAGAGATATATTTATTTATAAAAATATATTTTCACTTCAAATTCAAAACAAACTAGTGCTGATGATTTTAATTTAAAGATTTTAAAAGAAAAATTACAAAAGTATTTTTATCTCACTGTACCTTCACAATGTGCGTACAATCTTGACTAATTAAAACTATTAGCTTACCAATTTGGAATCTAAATATAATGCATAAAAGTTAACAAACCTCATCAGAATTCAAAAGATCATTTGCTCATTATGTGTTGTGATCTAATTGCATACTATGATATGTAAGGCATTGTATATTGATCATTATATACTTTATCTTTGTTTTATAGAGTTTTTTACAAGCTAAAATCTATATTGCTTATCAATCATTAGTTTACAAACATAACATTTACAAGTTGTATAATGAGATCGATCTTACCTTAGTAAATTCCAATTTTTAGACTCTATCGGTTACAATTTTATATTTAAGTTAAAAAATTAAATGTTTGAAAATTAAAAGATTTATAAAAAAAAAAAAATACTTATTATTATTGAAAAAAATTGAACTTTACCTTCTGCTTTTTATATAATTACTTCAAATTTACATCATTTTTTTAGAAAGTATTTTGAAAATTTAAATTTTATATTTTAAATAGAAAATTCAGATTAAATATGCTATTTATTCGATAAAACTTGTGATTATTTTCTTTTTTTTTCATTCAAATCATGATAATGACTAAAAATTTATTTTTTTTAAAAAATAAATACTTTTTTGCACAATTATACAAATGAAAATCAATTCTAAATTAATAATCAAATCGTTAATTTTTATGAAGTTATTTATCAATTATGACCTAAAAAGAATTCAAATTTTTAAAGTTAGATTGGCATATATACATGAACTCAATGTGTTAGTTTTTGTTTCTGAAAAAAGTTCAAAATCACAAGAAAAAGAACACTAGCCAATATAGAGTGAAAGGCTTAAATCATTTAATATTTAATTAGATCGTCGATTAAATTGTAAACTGTAAATGAAGTAACATATTCAATGCTGCAAAACAAATGATTAAAATAATTTACGAAATAAGTGACACTTGGCACGAATCATAGGCTTAAAGATCTATTTAATTTTAATTATTAAATGAAGATTTTGTGCTTAAATTACATAAATTACACAGAAGTGTATAAAAAAAAATTTTGAATTTTACAGTGATTCTTATTAACTATGCTCTGATAAAACAATTAAAGAGTTCAGAAGACTTTTTGATTATAAGAACTTGTGAATTATAGAATCTATAGTATAGATACTTTCCCCACTTGGTATGTAAGAATCAGTTTGAATTATTAATTATGATTATTATTGAGCATCGAATATCTTTTATACTTAAAAAATTCTTTTTTTTTGTTTTCTCATTCATTATTGTCAAAAAAAATTATATTAATATCTAAATAATTATTGAGAAATTTTCGGATAAAAATTTTGTGATATTTTAAACAATACGATTGAATTTTAATAAAAAGTTGAAAATTTTGCAGAGTAGATTAGTGATCATGAATTTGCCAACTTATTTAGTGAACTCAATTTCATTTATTTACTCTTCAAAACAAAAAATTGAAGATCTATAAATAATCTTATGTATATATTTGATTAAACATGTTAAAATGGCAAATTTTCATTAGACATTAGAAATAGATTCAAATTAACACTAGTTCATTAACATAGCTTATGTGAAGAAAATTGACGAAAATCAGAAAATGCTCTTCAAAAGCAATTAAATATTAAGTGAATCATATGCATAATAGAATTGAATAATCATTTGAAATTATAAAACTGTTTTGTTAGATAATAAAGGTATAATCTCTTTTTTTCGTTTTTACTTCGTGTCACTGTTGATTCTAAATGTAAATTATCAATATTATGAAAATCATTTTTAAATGAATAATTTAGATGCATATAGATTTAATAAATAAATATATCGAATATATAGACTATTGTATTAAAACATAAATTATCATAAAATGAAAACTAATTTACCTTTTAATTTTAAAAAAGAATGGTGTGATCGTGCATTTATGATTTGAAAAGATTGACATGCTCAGTCATTTTTTTTTGAGCCGACAATAAATGGTTTAAAGAAATATTCGGTGTTGACAAGTATTCTTTGATATTCATCATCTTCAATTATTTTTCTTTCAATTCTGACGATGAATTTATGAAATGTAAATTTAAATTTGATAGCTACATATTTGATATACTTAAATATGTACTATCATTTTGTTTGAATCGGTCCAACTGATAAAATATTAGTGAGATTGTTCAATAAAACTGCACATCATTTACAAAATTCAACATTGTTCTGTTGATTGTTCTCATTAAAATGCTCTAACATTCTTTTGACACATGTGTTATCCTTTTATCATAGATAAAACCTTAAGTTAATAAAACACGTGCTCAATTTACGTATAGGTAACGTAGGAAAAAAAGTTCATTGACTTTTTTTGCCTCTTCGGAGTAAAAAAAATTTCTTTATTAATAATTTTTCAGTCCGCAAAGTATTGTAAACATTTTATGTTGAGAATATGAAACTTTTTTCAAATGTATGCAGCAATTTTTTTTTCTGTAAATCTTAATAAATAACTCTATTATTACAATAGTATAAAAAGCACATTATGGTTTACATAGGTGAATTCATGAAACTTTATAGGTGAATTGTTTGATCGACATTCTTTGAATTTTTGAAAAAAGTGATAAAATTTTAACTAACTATATATTTGATTATTTATGTATGAATAAGAAAATATTCAAAAGTTTCAAATATTTTTTTTCTACTAAATCATCTTGTAAATGATCATATCAAAAATTATTTCAAGTCATGGTATAAAATCAGATAACGTTTTATACTGTAAATAATTTTTTTTCTATTTGCCAAATCTTAAATTCAAGTTTTTAAATAACAATTACTAGGCCAAATAATTTTAAATTTCATTTTGACTACAATTAATAGGGTTGTCCCTGCTTGATTTTTCAATAGTTTTTCATCTGATATCGAATCAAATGAAAAGTATCTGAATTCACTTTATGAAATGAACGAGAATCTAAATTAATTCTCTTAATTAAAATACAATTTCGGCTACTTCTTTCTTGCTTCTCATTCATTTTGGATTCAAAATTGAAAATCATTTTTAAATTTTCCATGATATTACGATTTCAAAGTTATCGCTTCATGTTACAGATGAAGTCGATATATTACTCATTTTGAAATAGAGTTCGTAAAACATTATTTTTCTCTTAATCATATTCACTTTAACTTTAGACGAATGTACGTTAATCATTAGCTATCAGTTTAGACATAATTATATAAGATTTTTTATAGTTAATTTAATTATTTTTTCAAATCTACTTCAATTTTTTAAACTTTCGATTTAAAATTACAAATCAAAATTTTTTATTCAAACTTGAATTATAAAGTTGAATCCAAGATTTTTTTGAAATTTTTTTATTTAGAAATTAGAAAAGTAGTAAAAATGTACATCCGTCTAAAAATTAGAAAAAGTCATTTAACTGAAAACTGCTAAGAAAAAAAAAAAGATTGATAGGTTGAAAAAATTAAAAATATTTTTGAATGTTAAACTTTATTAATTATTAGGCATTTTAAATTAAAAATTTTCGATTTTCAACACAGAAATCGCTTTAAATCAATTTGACATTTTTTAAAATCATGTTGTCAATCAATGAAGTTTTAAGAAAAATATGAATTATTTTAAATTCGAAATTTTACTTTAAAAAAAAATTATATTGATAAATTAAATTTTTGTAATTTTTTCGGGTTTTCTAATTTTTTATCATTGAGAAAATCTTAAGAATTCCATAAAATTTGAATCTAAATTTGGGATTCGTAAATATCTAATGAAATATTTAAAAAATTATAGTTTCTTTAAATAATTTATTTTTTTATTAATTGAATTCATCCACTAACACCCGAAAATGAAAATTTTTCGAATTTCGGAATTTTTATGGATTTTCGTAGTCAAGAAAAACTTATTAACACAGAAAATTTTTATGATTAAATTTTTGCTTAAAATATTGGCAAATTTTTTTCTCAATGAAAATTTACAGGATTTAAATTACATTCTAGTGCATTTTTTCTATTTATTCAAAGAAAGTTATTTTCTTACGATTTTTTTTTTACACTTTTGGGTGTTTTAGTACATCCGGTCTTTCGATGGTTCCGTTTTTCTATCAATTTTACTACTTTTACTTAAAATAAATAAATCTTTTTTGTTTGTTTTTCTTTTTCCAGATTTCTTAGTTTTATTATGTGTATTTTCATCAATCGAAAATCAATTGTTTGTATATTTAAATCTTGTATATATTCAATTGAGTTGATACCACAAACAATTCTAAATGTCTTCGCTAGTTGTTTCTAGTAAAAAATTCGTAAAGATAGACACAAATAGATTTTTTAGTAGTTTCTTTTTTTTTTCATTTAAAGTATTTTCATTTCAATAAAAATCTATGAATTTCGAGATTTTAATTTTTCAAATTTCTAGAATGCCCATTGCAAGTTAAAAGTTTTAATATAATAGATTTGACCAAATCAAAAGCCTTAATGTTTACTTTTTGCAATTCAATTGCTGAGATTTTTCGGCACAAATTAAATAAAATTTTATATATTGAATAATTTTGAGTTTTTTAATTTGTATTTAGAAAATTAAGAATTCGAATTTTTAGTTTTCGGTGCAAAATATGTTCTGCAAATCGAGTCTTATGTTTAAGATTTTCATGAAAATATTTTGCAGTTAAAGCTATTTTCTTTATTGATTTTTAAAATTAAATTACACCTTTTTTGTAAAGAATGCTTACATATTCGAGTATTTAGATTTTTTGTGCTTTTCTTTGATTCTTTAATAACACATTTTTGTACAGTTTCATTCAATTTTTTACATTCTCTTTTTTTAAATTTTTTAGTTGTCATGAAAAAAGTTTTTTTCATAGATAAAATGCTGAGAAATTTTTTTTCTAATTTTTTACATTTAAGTGTATATAAGAAAAAAAAATTCGTTTCATAAAAATGTTAGTTTCCGATCTTTATATTCATCTGAATTTGAAGTTGCGAATCTAAAAACATTAATAGATTTTTTTTTCTAAAACTTAAAATTGAAATTATTGATTTTGTTTGCTTGGTTTTATTTACACATTGAACATTGATCAATTATATTTCAAATTCGAGGTTTATTATTGATAGACTTTACTTTTTTTTTTAATTATAAAAAATAATAATTCTTTTTTCGTAAATTCTTAGAAAGATGCAAAATATGTTTACTTGGGATATTCAAAACATAAATTAACTTTTGGAATGAGACTGAAATTTAATAATATTTTCAAAAAAAAATCACTCTCGAAAATTTTTAATATAGAAGAAAAAACAAAATAAAAACTAAAAAATAAAACTATTAATCATCTAATGAGCAATAAATATTCTGATGAATATAGTAGAAAAGTAGTAGAAAAATTCTTTCAACAGAAAATGATTTTATAAGCAAAATTAAATCTGAGATTTGAATGATTTTTTGTTTCTTTTTACTCTTCTGTGGAAAATAAAATAAAATAAAATAAAATAAAATAAAACGACTAATTGTCAAATAATTAAAAATTTCAAGTGATAATTTTTTTATCCTATTCAGACTTTTCATATTTAATATACTTATAGATTAAATTTCTGGAAGGATCTTAACTTTTTATGAAGTTCACAAACAACAAATAAATTTTTTTTTGTGATGAAATAATGAATAATTATAAAAATTATTCAATTAGTAATTTTTTTTTTTTTGCTAAAAATGTGCAGATACTTGATATTTCATAATTAAAATTGAATTCAATTGAGAAATAAAAATTTCTTCAGACTTGGTGAATTTATGAATCTTAAATTAAGAGGCTTAAATAGGGATATGGAAAGAAGAAAATTGAAAATTGAGTCTATCAAAAGAAACATATTTAATTGAAAGGCATCTATCGAAATTTGCTGGTTGATAAAACATCATTCATAATTGAAAAGCAATCAGTATATTTTAATAAATGAATGCAATTTACTACTAAACTAATTTAAAATGAAGAAAATTATTTAAAAACTATAACAAGGTGTAATTAGTGAAGTGAATGCTTACATTCCCAGATTATTTTAAATTACAATTTATTATTATTGAACAATCACAAAAATACAAAGAAAAAAATCTCAATTAAAATTTTACTATGATTGCTAAGTAAATGCTCTTTATTATATATTTGAAGTATTTTTTTGAAATGCGAAACTGAATTTATAGCATTGATAGAAAGTAGCAAAATAAGACTCATCAAACATCCTAGATCAGCGGACCATATCCAATTGAATAGATAATTTAAGTTAAAAGATTTCAAAATTAAAGAAAAAAGAAAATTTAGCAAAAAAAACGACTTCAGGTAGACAATTATAATAAAATGATGAAAAAATTTGCAGTCTGAGGTGAAAAAAATAAAAATTTTCATAAGAAATCTTGTTAGAGATCAACAGTTACTTTAGTCTATGTTATCTCGATGAACTAAAAAATGGTAATTTTCTTTTAATCTTTTTTAAAATGAGTCAACCAGTAAAATTCACACAATAAGGAGTTATATATTATTTGTGTAATCATTCGATCATTTAGAGAATCACATGATATGATTCACATTCTATTCGAAATCTTAGGGAAAAAGTTGATTTTTTTTTTTGATTTGTTATATAGTCAGCTTTTGGGAGTTGTAATCTTTTATTTGCAAAAATTTGTTTCTAAATGATGTAGAAAAAAAGATCTAAATAGAGTTTAGAAATTAATTGACGCTATAAATTCATCCTTCAATATTTACTAATACCTAGAATTTGTGTTGCATGTTGTGAACACTTTAATTTAATACTTGATTCGAACAATATGTGTAATATTATTTTGCGACATTGTATATGTTCCGTCTATAAAAAGCATCATTTAAGATCTGAAAAACGGATAAAAATTTCATTCTTATAGAAAAACACATTCCATAAAGTGAAAGGTGATTGTTGACAAAAATAGACATTATTACTCTCTTGTTTGTGTGTGTTGATGATAAAGAATTTCATTATTCGTTTTAAGCTCTCTTAAAAATCTTTTATTGCTAAATGTCTCTAAATCAGGCGACTTTTAATAAAGAATTTATCGTAATGATATTTGTGTACTAAAGATTTCGTTTTTTTTCATGTATTGCACAATTCTAAGTATTTTAAGCTTGATGTAAAATAAAATTCTATTTATCCAAGCAATGAAGTTTTTCATGAACTTCAAAAGAATTTCGAAAGTTGAAAAGCTTTAAATGTATCTTTTCTATTCTTGAATTATTCTTTTCAATAGGGAAACTTATTTATTTAAGATTTTTTTGATTTAAAGAAAGGTGACAAGGCCATGAATTGGTTCTTAGTCAATAGAAAACATACATAGCCATGTTTTGAATTTAAGAATAAAAAAAAAACCATAATCAATTTTAAAAGAAAAAATATCTTCATTTACAATTTTTTCCTCTTGAAAATATTTGATTCTCATACAAAAAAATATTTGCAATCTTGAAAAATAAAATCTTTACGTTTCTGTCTTTTATTCATCAGCGCCGATGCGATAAAAAAAAGTCAAGACTTTTTATTTTATCATGCCCTCAATCACTTCTTGCATTGTTAAATATATCTAATTTATATAAGCAGATGTAAATTCATTTTTGTGATAGATTTTTGTTATATATTAAATATTTTTATCAATGTATGATCAAAAATTTGTTGCATAAATCAACATACTTGCCAATCAAATATGTATAGACACTTATTTCGAAATTTGAGAATTTCGATTTTATATGATTTATACACAATATCTCTTAACATGAAATGTCACTTAAAACAGGTAAACATTTGTTTTTCACTACTATTGAATTTCAAGATTTAGTGAAAATTCTTAAGTCTTTACTTGTTTTTTTTAATAGGATGAAGAATTTTTTTCAAAAAAATTAAAAGTCAATTATGAAAGAGCAATTTTCCAAAAAATAATTTTAAAAATTTTAATCATGAATATAAAATTAAAAATAAATAATAAAATTTTAAATTAACATAATATAAAGAAATATAAAAAAACTAAATATATTTAGCACATTTTAAAAAATTCATCAACCTGTTACGAAAAATAAAAAGATATAAGAGTATATCTTTTTTTATTCGAATTTCAATAAAGACTATATAAATTTGGCTCTTCAAAAATATTTTTGTATGTAAGGCGTTTAGTTAAAATAAAGAATATTCAACAAAAATTTTTGTTGTTTTACAAAAATTATATCACTAGTAGTAGTAGTTGTATGTCTAAACGTCTCAATTTTATTCAAATACAAATTCACTAGCATTATTTGCATAAATGTCATTGACAAAAATACACCTCATACTGATTTTATTCGCATTTTAAATTACAATTATATAAAATTTATTCCGATAAGAAATTTCAAATATTTAAAAAGAAATCATAAATTTTGATTGTTGATATTCGCACTAAATATTTTTTCTCTTATGATGAAAGATAAAAAGCAATCATATTTAAATTTTCAAATCTAAATAAAAATTTTAAAATTCAATATTAGGACATGAATTATCAGTTGAATTTTTTTAGCCATTAATTTAAGTTTTGTATTGATATATAAATTTTACTTGTAAATGCAAAAATTTGGGTGCGGAATATTTGAAATTATGACAAAGCATGAATATTAAAGCACCTAAACGCTAATCAATTAACTATAATTTTTAGATTCTTTTTGATGCAAATTTCTTTTTTTCTTTTTGATCAAATTTTAAAACTTAAATGGAAATATTTTTGAAAATGTTTCGCTAAAAAGTAGATGCTTATTTATTTTTCCAAAATATCGAACACTTTATTTTGTACAGCCACATTGATGATACAGATTTTTTTTTTAAATTATCAGTATATAATATGTTAAAAAAGTTCTATTTTTTAATTGAATTAACCACGATCAATTAAATTTCAAATTTTAGCTCGTTGCATAAATATATGAAAGTTTAACAAAATGATAATTCAAATTTCGAATATAGGCAGTGATTAATAAATTCTCTTAGTACGATGACATACTCTTATTAAATGAAATTTTAATATTCATATATTTAATTGAAGAACGAATTAATTTAAATATAATAAATTGAAATTTAAGTTTAAAAAAAAATTACACATCCCTCAGCTTTTTGAAAAAATTGATTGGATTTGAAAATATTTTGAATGAGCGAAAATGATAAATTTCAAATCTTAAATTCGATCTATTTAGGATCTTAAAAAAAAAAATCTTATAAAATTTTTATAAAGTAACTCATAATAAAAATATTTATAGAAAAAAGTTAAAGAGCTTTTTCAGTGTTTAGTATTAAGATATGTAAGAAGCATATGAAAAAATTTATTCGAAATTTTGTAACGTTTGACCATCTTTGATTATGAATTAAAAATGATAAATTTTATTTAAAAACCAAAATCAAAATGATTAAACTTTTTCTTAACGAGAAATACAACCAATTCTCCGATAAAAGTGAGTTTATTCTAAAATTTGGCTATTGAATTTTTAGAAGGATAATGAAAAGTTAGGACTAAAATTTGATTGTGAATTTAAATAAAATCAAATTTTGATTTTGAATTATTTGAATTAAAGAGTTTACAATCTTTTTCTAAGATATATTAATATAATAAAAAAAATAGTAAATATGTTACTCTTCATTTACGCTCTCTGAATTTGCTTGAGTATTCAAAATGCAAAGACTAGCCTTTAAAATTTAGACTTAAATATTAACTAGATTACAATTCGAATCTTCAAGAATTCAAATTGAAAAATTTAAATAAAAAAAATGATCATAAAATTATAATCTTATGAAAATAGATATTTTGAATGCATATTATAACTAGATATGTAAAATATCATAATGATACTTTATACTAACTCAAATTCAAGATATGTAAATCTGAGACATAAACAAGTTAATCTAAAAAATAAAATGAACAGGTTAGATTGAATATTATAGATACTTAAATTAATGAATTAAATATTCATTAAACTCGAATCGTTATTTCAAAAACTTAAATTTCAAATTCAATGGAACTATTTTTTTAATCAAGTTATATTCAAAACGCAATGAACGAATTATCAAACGAATAAAATGAAAAAAAATTAGATACAAAAGAGTTAAGGGCTTTTAAACATAAAAGCAAAGCAAAAAAAAAAAAAAATAAGATTTCTAAAAATATTCTAAATTAATAAATTTTGTAATAAGATTTTCATAAACATTAAAAATATATGGACAGCTTGTACTTTTGAATAAAAATTATATTCGTTATAATGAATTCATACATAAAGGATATATTATGTATAACTGACAGAGTCAAATTTTTTCAAACCTTCAAGTTCAACTAATAATTATAAATTTGATTTGTGAATAGATTTTTAAATTTAAATAAAAATTTTCAGAATTTCTGACAGTCATATTTTTAAATATATACATTATATTCACTAGTCGGTCAAATTTTGGGCTTTAGTTAATTAACCAATTGTATCAATAAAAATATAAAACTACGTCGCCCCAAAATAAAATAGTCGACTGCTAAAAATTTCGATTGATTTGTATCTACATTCGAATCATCATTTATGTACGAATATTTTTGACATATTAAACTACATGATCATTCAGGGAATAAAAGACAATTCAAATATTTTTTTAAATTTGTCTTTTATTCAACTTATTCAAAATAATAATAAAAAATTTCTCTTCTGTAAGTAATAAACTTGATTAAAATTTTTCTATTTTTAGAAAATTAAATTAAGGGAAAATTTAGACATATTATTTAATTCGAATCATTAAAAAAAAACTTCTTTTGAATTATTAGGGCAAATACAGTTTTATGTAATCAAAAAGAATTTTGATTCAAGATGGCGTAGCTCGTTAATTGATAGAAAATGTGATTCAAATTTTATAATTTATTTTTTTGATTATGATAAATAAACAAAAGAAAACGTCAAATATCAAATCAAATTAGATTTCTGAAACTGTTAGTTTCAAATTAAAAAATTATGATTTTTTTAAAAAATTTTAACAAAATTTTAATGAAAATTTTAAATTTTATCTTTTAGAATTTTTAGAAATTCCAATTTGTTAATCATTATAAATTTTTTTAGTATCAAAAAGTAACTTGTTTATTATATATTTTTAATTAAAAATTCATATAGTAAATAAAATTAATTTCTGATAAATAAATATATAAGATGATGAGCGAATTTCAAAAGCAGAAGTGCATTCATAAGAAAAATCTTTAGCTCCCTTTCGTGTTATCTTTTTATTTACTGAATATGTCTTTTAAAAAACTTATTCAACAATCAACTATTTTTAAGTGTCATTTAATAAAAAGTTCGAATCTTTTATATTAAGTCATATCCAGGCAAAGAATATAATTTTCTCAGATAAATTTTTTCAATATTACTTCCATTTAATTTGATTTATTGAATAAATGTTTGTTGAACATTTATTACTTTAAGTACCTAATAAAATGATTTTCGTTATGTATATTTTTTTGATATAAAAAATTACTAAAAAATACCTGAATAAGTATTGTTTATTTCAAATCAGATTCTAATATTATATTCATTTACCATTTTGAAATTATATTTATATTATACAATTGAAAAAAATTAAAATATTCCAAAAATTTAAGTATAATTTTTGCTAAGATTTTTTCGTTTCAAGAACTATAATAAAATCAAAGATTTTTAGATACATAATTTGAAATTTACATTTTCAATTTAATATATGAAGTAGCAATTAATTTTAAAATTTTTCATATCTAAAAAATTAAAACTTTTTGATCGAAAGTAAATCTTTCTGTAAATTAGAAACTCTTGTTAGGTGAATAAGTTTACTCGCGAAGTTTTGTTTTTCCTTAAAATATCAAATGCATAAAATCTGATGTTTATATGCATAATCTAAATTTTATATTGATTGGTTACTTCTTTTTTATTATTAAATCTATTCGACGCATTTTGATTAATAATAGATTGCATAAAGCAAGAAATAGATTGAGATATATAGATAATAAATACCATATCATTTGAATGCGATTTAAGTCGATAAATTTTATTAACATTTTTATAATCTTACACAGTCATTGACTTAGCCTTACTGCTTTTCTGTATCTCATAATATCAAATCTACGACTTTAACGATTAATCATACTTCTTATTCTGACTTATTAGATTTATCTTTGTCTACTTCTACCTGTTGATTAAGTAATGTTGATAAACTAAATGAATGATCTTCACGGTCTAAAATTTCAAAAGCGAAAAATCTCTACTGAAATTTAACTTTGGCTTCAAGACATCATAATTGAAGAAACACATATCATTTGAGAATTTAAAATATATATCTGAAGAACCTAAATTTTTTTCATTTTTGAACTTCTGCACAAATCATCCTCTTTTTTTCTTGAATTTGATACATTGATTTAATAAAGTGTGTGAATACACAAAGTAATGGCATGAGATAAGCCATTAAAGTGCATTTACAGGATTGAGAGCAGCAAATCTATATAGTGTGTCTAATGTGTGTTCATATAATAGTGAGTGTAGCTAAAATTTTAGTTGCTATTTGAGTGTTTCTTCTTATTCAGAGATCTCTTTCTGATTTTTTCACAGCACCACCTTAAAAAAGATCGTTAGTTGATTGTCTATTCAAAGCCTTTTATCTTCTGATTTTAATAATTGATAGTTTGGTCTCCTGCTATTCGATAATTCGCTTCTTTATTTTTTAAAACTGCAAATTCGAACTTCTTTTTTTATCTGTAAATTATCATTACGAAAACTTATACAATCAAATAGCTTTATTCAATTTGATTTCTTAACGAATCGAGTAAGCTAATATTTTTCCTCAAATGTTTTTAATTTTTCAATTAGCTTCAATCGGTTAAAATCTGTTCTGAATTGTTTTAACGATTAAACTTTATTTGTCTTCGATCATTGAATGCAACAATTTAGTAGCACATACATTTTTCTTAATTTTTTGACTTAAATCTTTTAATTTGCATTCAAAACATTTTTAAAATATTTATCTCAGCCATTTTGGTTTTTGATGTTCTAATCATTACTTCATTAGTATTCAATTATTTAAATTTCTAATTCTGATTGTATTCTCATATGATTATCACCTACATGTTTTTGAATTGTTAATTCCTTCAAAAAAAGACAAATAAACATTTAGATTATTTTTACACCAAATATTTCTCATATGCTAAGATTAACAAGTAAATTTTTAAATTTCAAATAGGGCATCTTTATATTTTTAAGTAATAGAGATGAAATGATAAAAAATCTTTCCGTTCTTTTATCAAATTGATCGTCTCCCTTTTCTTTTTCTTGAATTTCTTTGAAAAGAATCTAATAAGAAAATGTTTCTAAAAAATTTAAAAAATAAATTTAAGTGTTAGAATGATATCCCAAAAATATTTATGCGAAAAAAAACTGCTCTATCTTAAAAAAACTTAATATAAAGTACTTAATACATCTTATTATCTCCGGCACCTTAGGGACTCTCACTTTAGTCTATTGAAAATTGGTTTTTTTTTTAGAAGTCAATATATAACTTCTTTATAAGAGAAGAAAAAGAAAATTTCAACATCTTCAAGAGTAAAAAACTAAAAATTTAATTTTATAATAATTATCAAGTGCTACTATTTAAAAATTATAACAAAAAAACCCAAATTTCTTGTTTCATAATCAAAAAATAATCTTCGAATTTTATTTCTATTTATTTCGATGATATAACCTATGCTGGTTTTTCTTTTTTTATTTTGCAAGATTTATATATATAATTTTTTCTGCAAAATATGAAAAAAATATAAACTACTTATTAAAAAGCCTTCAACAAGAGATAGAAACAGAAAAGTGGCCAAAAATCATTTCATCATTTTATTGAAACAAGCAAATCCTAAGTAAAAAATCTTAAATTTCTTGAATGTATAGGATTTATTTGGCAATAAAAGATACATATTGAGCATGCCTTGTAAATTTGAAATTGTGTGATGAGCTTCTATTCAATAGTCAATCAAAAAAGATTTCTTAGCTTATCAAACTTAATCAATTATAATTTTTTTTTATACTAAGTGGTATTTAATATATTTTTACCATTTATCATAAATCTACAACATTTTTATAATTAATCGATTTAACACTATAGGGATTAAACATTATCTCATAATCAATTGAAAAATAAATTATTCATCGTTTAGTATTAATCAGTCTATTGATCTTCAAAAGTTTGTTTATCCTAGTATTTGAATTAATTATAGTCTAGAAAAATTAACTTTCAATGCTGTATACTTAATCACATTAAAGAATATACAGGTTATTTTAAAATCGTTAAAGTTTAAAAAATGTTAGAAAAATTTCATTTGTTTTTATTTTGTAGGTTGATTGCGCAAATAGTGATTGAAGTATGAAAATATTTAATGATGTATTCTATTGTTTTATTTGAGTGGTAACCTAAAGAATTTTTAGTGGATTTTACAAAACTCTCGAAAAATTGAAAACTTTGCAATAACAGATAATAATTAGCTTAAGTAAGATCTATATGTGAACATTGACAGGAACTTGACGAATTTTTTGCAATTTAGACAAAAAATTTTTTTAAAATTTCAGTATAATCCACAATTCTTAATGTAATGAATCACATCAGTTGACATTCATAATTTATTAATTAAAACGTGTGTACAAACTGTATATTAAAATACCTGTTACGTTTATCAAACTTTGGTTCTGATAAACTTGATTTTTTTAATGAGCCTTTTTAATAATATTTTTTTATCTATTGCACGCTAATTTATATACTTAAAAAATTTTTAATTGAATGCGCTCACAGGCATTTTATAATAAATTATTTATTACACTTTTTTAAAATTTTAAAGTTTTTATGACGTATCTTTATCTTTGTAACCTATCTCTGAATTAGACAGATTTAAAATACTTTTATAATTAGCCTCTATTAATGGTAATTTGTTTGTTAATTTTTTACTCAAAAATTACATGGTTTCAATCGTTCTTGTTAGTAGGCAAGAAAAATATAATCTTTAAAACCGACCATTTTTTCTGTTTTCAATCATGAACTATAATTTAATGAAATTGATAGAATGCTAATATTCATAGTAAACTTCTATCTGTTCGCTTTTCGTTTATGATGCCATTGTCTTTTAATAATATAAATCATTTAAAGATCTTTGTGTATACAAACATTAAAATATGTTTCATTATAAGACCATAACACCAATTGACATTTTGCGAAAAAAAATACATAAAAAATTGAATCCACGTGTATTAATATTTATTATTAGGGAAATTATTTTTGAAATTTCAATAATGAGTGAAGAGAAATAAGAACAGTTCAACTGCTGAACGAAAGATTTCATGCGAATATTTTTGTCCATCAGAAATATGATTACCTTTTCAAATATACAATTCAAAAATTCAGGTTCAAAATAAGCTGAATTAAATTAAAAAAAATATGCGAGAAATTCAAAATGTAATTTTAATGAAATCTTAACACGATTCGAAATTAAATTATATAAAATAAATTGAAAAATTTAGAGAACAATACGTAAATGTAAGTATTAAAAACGTAATAATTAATTCTAATGAATTTCGAGCAAAGACGATAGGCATAAATTTTGTGACGATATTTATTATAATACACTTATTCAATAATACAATAGAATCAATCAAATAATTGAAAACCATATTTTGGATGTTAGTTTTATATAACTGAAAAATATTTCTAACTCAGTTTCAAATTTTTAATTTTTTACGAATCTAAAATAAATCTTTTCTTCACATTAAAAGATTTTACTAAACAAATCATTAAATCAAAAAATAAAAATAATAAAAAAAACGCAAACACTTTTTGTATTTATTTTCCAAATAGTTTGGGTAGACTTCGATTACTAAAAGTACTTCATTAAAACTTTGTCGAAAAATTACAAAATTTTTTAGATTTGATCCTTTCATTTTAATTATTTTTTTATTGATTTCAAATTGCAAAAAAAATTTACATTTTCTAAAGGCGAATGAAAAAATATATATAAACCTTATTTGCAAATAATATTTCGAAATATAATTTTAATTTTTATATTTCAATTCATTTAAAATTCAAGATCCCTTGAAATTGAAATAAAATGATTTTTATTATTTTATCACCCAATTCAAATTTCTTAATTCGTAATTTTTTTTTATATATTTTCGAAATAAAAAAAATAAAGTTGTCCTTATAATTTATTTGATTCAAAAATTTAAGTCAAATCATGATAATCGTTTAAGGGGGAAAATAAATTGCTTTTCAAAAATTTTGGATAAAATAATCGGGCCAATTCAAATTAAAAAAAAAAATTCTTAAAAATATTAACTACACGTTTTGAAAAATAATAATCAATATTTATCATTAAGAAAAGTCAATTCTGCTTTCAATTTTTTTCTTGTTTTAATCGATAAATTTAATAAATTTTGTTACTTTTGGTAAACAAATAAATATTAAAAAACAGAATTATTGATAGCCAACAAATATTCTATGGGCCTTTTTTATATTAAAAACCATCTGCTTATTCAAGAATCATATCATTTATGTGTTTTTCCCAGAAAAAAGATTTTCGTGATTAAAGAGTGGTGAAAAATTTTGCATTTTATTTCAAGTATAATGGTTTGAATAAAAATGGCAAAAATACACAACAGTTAATGTCTAAGTTATAAACTTGTGTGTTTTCTCCTCAAATTCCTGTTTATTCTTTAATTTAAACAAAAGAGCAGTTATAAGAAAGAAAAAGGTAAAAAAAGTAAAAAATACTTGAATATTTTTCGCGCTTTAAAGATACGGACATTTTTTATATGGAATAAAAACATAAAAAGGTGAAAAAGACAAGAAAAAAAATGTATTTTTAAGAAAAAATAAATGATGTCATTGTGTACTGTAAATAATGATATTAAATAATCTTAAATATTAAAATATCAAGTCTAGTAACTTTATGGGTAAACGTGTGAATAGTCAATTTTCAATAGCGAAAAATGAGTTTATAAAGCTAGTCTACATTTAATTATCTTGGTAGATATTCTCGATGTTTTTTCTTAAATTTGAATTATATTTGTTCTTTTTTTATGAAAATGCATCTATTACGGGTGCTCAATGGCCATTTTAAGCTTCTTTAATTTTGTAAAAAGTAAAAGTATTTGATTGTTTTTATATGCAAAAAAATTATACATTAAATCTAAATTTTTTGCCAAGAAAAAAATAAATGAGTTTAATATAAACTAAGATTTTGCTTTATCAATTTGAAAATAAAAAATCCAAACTAGGATCTAGATTTGTATCAGTCAACAAATTTAAAATTCTACAGAAAGACGTGAAAAAATTTGAAAAAGAAGAAATAAATAAATTTCATATTTTTAAAATTTCGTGTTTTTAAGATTTTAATTTTACCTTAAATATAAGCTTCAAAAGTAATACATTATTTTATCATGAGACTCAATATATGAGAATTTTTTTAAATAATCGAGTTTTTTAAACAAATCAGGATTGATAAATTAAATTCAAATTATTTAAAATTATTAGATAAAATCAAACAATCGTTAAAATCTAAATTTTAATTGAATTTTTTTTTATCATTTCGAAAATTTAAAAAATATTTTTATCTGTGTCAAATTTTTTTTTTTGAATTTCGAATCTCTTCAGACATTGGATCATCGTGCATATATAAATATACATTATATTTAATCACAATTAGATTTTCTCGAATTGTTTTAAAAATTATTATAATTAATTAATGATTCACAGCTGTCAAAAGAAATTCACCAAAATTTTAGCTTACATTTATAAGTTTTAAGCGATCAAAAAAAAAAAATCTTTTAAAAGAACGGAAATTTTATCTCGACGGAAATTATTTGAAAAAAGTATTTGTGTAATTTAGTTGATTGTGTCAAATTACCATATTTGAGGAGTAATATGATTTTTAAGAAATCAAAATTTTTAATTTTATTATTTTTACATTTAAATTTAATAAATAAAAATTAAAACTCTATTTATAAATAATGCACAAAAATATAATTAACAAAATAAAATATAATTAAAATTGAACAGACAATTCATCTGATGCACTCATTTTGCTTCTCTTTTTTTTACAAAAAAAAATTCTTGATGCAGATTAAAAAGTGAAAAGTCAAATTTATGGACAAACTAGTTTCCGGATCTTCAAGAAAATTAATAGCTTTAAATCATATGTAATTTATATAAAATTTGGTTTATGCCTGACAATCAGAAGTTGATTTTCAAATTCAAAATTATAAAACACAAATAACAAATTGAATGATAAAATTTCATCGAAATAATAAAATGAAAATAAAATTTTGCTCAAAATTTCGAACACAGTGTATCAAAAGGAGATTATAGTAAAGCTTTAAGTGATCGATATATTCAGTTGAATTATATTGATGTTTATAGCTATTTTGAATTTATAAATCAAATATTGTATATTGAATGTCACTTATGAATATCATTAATAATTCTTATAAATTCTTATAAAAATCATGTATAACGGCTTAACTGAAAAATTAATGATATAAAAACGATTCGAAACTAATTATAAAATTTTCTTTAATTGCATAAATTATATTAAAATCTTTAGCAACTTTTTTTTTTAAATAGCGGAGTTGAAAAAAAAAATTAATTTCACCCTTTATTTTTAATATTCAAATTTATAAATATAAAACTATTGCAAATTATTACGAAAAAATAAAATAAATTTTGAAACGATTGATTTGGTTGAATAAAATATTGATTTGCAGTGGCAATACAAAAAAAATTAGTTATTTTAATTTTTCTTCAATTTACCTAGTAAAAAGTCTTGTGTAAGCCAAGGTTTCAGAATTTTATTCCTTGTTTTCTGTAATGTTTTTTTCTTCACATTTATTTTTGTATCATTAAATTCATTTATCCCAAATATTTCATTTCTAAAAAAAAACTCATTTCGCCTTTGAATAATATGAGTATATGAGACAGAAAAAATCTCATAAAGAACAACGGCTTATAATTTTCATATATTAATTCAAAAATTTTAATTAATACTTTTTAAATTTTTTGTAATGATTTTTAAAAAAATTCAGTCTTATTTCTTTTTTTCTTAAAAATAATTTTTTAAAGTACTTGTATACTTTTCCATGAAACGTGATAAATAAGTAAATTTTTTTTTAGTCAGTGTGTATTCAAAGACTTACCTAAATAAATATTGGAAGTAATTTAAATAACTCACAATAATTTATTTTATGTCGATTTAAATCATAGTTTCTGATCAAAAATTATTGTCTAAAATGAAAATATAAAAAAATTTTAGAAAAGCAATTTTTATTTTGCACTTAACATAAAAAAATTTGATTTACGATCAATAAAAAAAAAATTTAAATTAGCTTTCAAATTCCTATTCTTGAATTTAAGAAAATTCATATATCATTTGAATTTAAAATTTTTATTAAAATTTTATTATTAGAATAAATTATATTACATTATATGGACAGGTTTAATAAAACCGTCGAAAAATTTTTTCAACACAAATTAGTCACATCGATATTTAAATTTTTCGCACAGTTTTTTGTGAATAAAAAAAGCAAATGATAATCTCATCACAAAATAAATAGACAAATATTCGCGTCAATTTCTCCCAATTTGTCTCTCAAATTTATGAATTAAACGTATCGAATTATTATTATATTTATTATATACTTTAGGAAAAAAATTTTTTAATTAAGCTTTAGTCTGAAAAGTGGAGGGTTGATTTCTGGAGAATTATTGTTTATACAAATAATTTTTAAAAAAAATTAACATTTATTTATATTGAATTTTTATGAAATTTTAATGTCTCCTATAAAATTAATAAAATATTTAGAATATTGAAATAGTATGAATTTTTTTTTCAAATTTCTAAACTAATTTTGAATAACTAATTCAAACGTTCAACAAACGATATATATATATAAAAAATTAATTTTTTAATAAACTTTAGCAATTAATTCATGTAAATATTAAAAAGTGTTATTCAAATCCTAAAACTAGATACTATTTCCGTTTATTTAATAGCTTTCTTTTTTCATTTGTTTCTGTGGTTATATATTAATTTTGGAAATGTGTTTTCAACATTAAACCGACTTGCCAAACTTTTTTAATGCTCAAAAAATATTCAAAATTTATCGGGATAGAAACATTTATCAAACGTATTTGTAAATTAATGTGGCCTACATATTGTACAATAAAATAAATATGCCGATTTAATGACTGACATAAAATTAAGCTACTTTTTTTCAGAAAAAGTTTAGTGTCTTTTTTTAAATACTTTTTATGAATTGTATTAAATTATTTCTTGGTGCTCCTCATATCAATAAATTTTAAGACAAAGATAATGCTAAAATACTTTACACCACTATATCTTTTATAAGAACAACTAGTATATGTTAAAAATGGTTCGATATTTCAAGTCATTTACAAAAACTCTTTTAATGCAAATATAATGTTTACTCATTCATGGCAAAGAAGCCAAAACATGTTGAATTATTTTTGGGATAATTATGTGATTATCTCAAATTTAAAAAATTACTAGTAACTTATGCTTGCTTTTCGAATGATATTATGCGCTACTTTGATGAAAATATGCATTAAAAATTAAAAAATAAATGATTTTATTGAAATTTGCATTCAATAATTTTCGAATAAAAAATCCAGAAAAAAAAATTGACACATATAATACTTATTGTTAATGTGTTCGAGTTTCTAATCAAATCATGATCTATACATCGGTTTATTTAATGTTTAATGGATAAATATTTTTCGAATACATGCGCTTATTATACTGACTTCGAGAAAAATCATATTCTACAAGGTTGGAAAAATTTATCAAAAAGCTATAAAACATAAATTAAAAATATATTCAAAAATCATGTATGTTTCAAACATCAAGTAACCAATTAAATCATAGTTTTTCAAATATTTTTTTATATATATTATCTAAATTTTGGTTGGAGCTTTCGTTCAATTTAATAAAATTGATATATACAATTATTACTTAAGCGATAGAAAAAAATTTATTAATAAAATATATCGAAAATGTTCTTACAATTTTAAACTTGGCTTATGTGTTTTCAATTTAAAAAAATGTTAAAATTTATTATCTTTCTTATTTCTATTGAGATATTCGAATGAAATTCGTTTGTTTTACTGGAAGTATCTTAAATTGATAAATTTCATTTTCAGTATATTATTTGGATTTGATGGTGAAAAAATTTCATTTGATTTGATGATTCATAACCAACATACGACAAATCGATACTGATTTTGTTCAAATGAGAAATATTTGATTGTATTTATAATAATTTGTCGAATTTTTTTCACATTTCAATCATACTTGCCCAGAATTATGTAAAAATTAAGTCTTTGTGTGTTAAAATTATATTTTTATGAAGTATTGATAAATTATTGTAATATTTGTTTTTTTATTTAAAAAAATAGCTAATATTCTAATGATTAAAAAAAAATAATAATAAAATAGAGAAAACGAATATTTGTATTATTTTGTAAAATAGAGTACTATGACGAAAAATTGATTGTAGTTGATGTTTCTCATAATTATAAATTACTTGATGCAGAAGTTTAGTGAACGCAATACTTTGTATTCGATTTCCGATCATACAAGTCTAATGGCGAAGATAGTTTTTCCATTTTGAAAATCTTGAATTATATTTCTCATATTACCTTAATATTTGAGTATCGATTAAGAATGTAAACATTTCTAATAATTAATTAAAAAAGATAAAGATATTATTTAAATTTCTTAAAAAAAATAGCTTGATCATTTGTAGTCTAGTACGTTATTTGATTTCTTAATGAATCCTTCAAATATTTTAATAGAATATATATTAATGAATATTAAGATAAATATTATAAATTAAAAAACTTTTAATTACAATCAATCTTT
>BLXL01004180.1:0-13428 GCA_023170135.1 Acarapis woodi | reverse complement strand
TACTATAGAAAAATCATATTGATTTCTGTATTTTATTATGTATATAATCGATTATAATTAATCAATTCAATTTGATTATTTTTAGATACTTCAACTAATGCTCTGAAAAAAAAAGAAATAAGAATCTGCTTATCAAAACAATCTTTTAATTTCAAAAAATTAAAAATTTAATTTGTCGAATGTTTACATAAAATCATTATGATTAATGATTTGTTGAATTAAAATTAAGTAAGAATTTTGAAATATTATGTAATCGCTTCAAGATTCAAGTTAAAAACTGTGAATTCTAACAAGTTATTCAGTCATTAGGATTTATTATTGTAAAAATAACTTATTTATTGCTTTAATTTTAAGAATACGTTCGAATGATAAAATTGTATTAAAAAAAGAATTGATTATTCTCAGAAAAATTTAAAAATAAAAATAAATTATTACAACTAAAAAAGAATTTTTTTTTTGCTGAAATGATGGAAAAAATGTATAAAAAAATCAAATGTGAAATTCTATTTTTTACGTGACTATAGTCAAAAATAAATTTTTTAAAATAGGCTCAAGCGGAAGATAGAATCAAAAGCATTAGTTTGCACTTGAATTTTGATAGTGAAAAACGATAATGTTTTGAAAAAGATAAAACAAATAAATAATATTTGTGCATTTTAAAAATTCTTATTCAAATGGAAAAAAAATTTATTTAACACAAAAAAAATAAAAAAATTTTTTTTTTCTAATTCTCAGAAATGGAAAAAAGAAAAGAGAAGAAATTTTATTTATTAAAAATTATTATAAAAAATAAGGTAATTTTTATCAATTAAAAATTATTTCAAATCATTGTCAATGAAATCTAGCATTTTCTCTGAAATCACAAATTAGAAAATATTAAGAAGAAAATTTTATTTTTTCAATTCAAACAAGCAAATATATTTTTTATTCACCTACAGTTATTTTAAAAATTTATTTTATTAAAATATATTTAATATGTAGATTGATTTTTTTCAATTTGTTCAGAATATTTCTGTTGGTGAAACAAATCGGTTCCCAAAAATTTAATTTTCAGATCAAATTATTTATTCAGTTCATTTTATTTTATAATTAATGTGTTAATTAGTGGTTAGTCAGACTAAATTGAAATTGTCATTAAAAAAAAAATTTTTTATCATTTTAGTTCATTTCATTTCAAATTGATATAAAATCTTTGAGAAATTATTCATCAGATCATTAAATAAATTGAAAAATATCAAGTAAAGCATGTATGTTCTATAAATTTGCTATTATATATCAAAAATATATTTACATATTTATATGATCTAATTATTAATGAATATATTTAATAATAAACAAAACGCGCTCGAACATTTCGGAAGTTTGCAGGTGAGTAATGCTTAAAATAATAAATTAGTGCGATATATGACAAATTTGAATCTAATATATAATTAGAACTTGCGCAATCAAATTTTGGGAATCCGGTAAAATGTAAGCTTTTAATTTTTTATACTGTATTTAAAAGAAATTCACTGAAATTATTTAAAAAATAGATCAAGCCTTTTCGAAGAAAATCGAAGATGTGATATCATTAAAACATATGGATAACACAAATATTATGATTTATAATGAACATGTTTGATATATATATATGAAACCGACTAAAGCGAGAATTTACGTGTTTGAAATAATTGGAAGAAGCATCAAATGTAAAGCAAGAAAAATTAGTCTGACAATTTATGAATCATTAATTGGTCAACAAGTTGCATAGAGTAAATTGAGCTCTGTAATTTAAATTTTTTACTATATATAAAGATATTCAACTAGAATGCATGTTTAACGAATTTAATATATAAAAATTCATCAAGTTACGTTTCATGATATTTCTTTATAAAAATAAGGAATAAAAAAATAAAATTACAGGAAAAAAATTTCATATTTCGTTTTAATTTAATTGCTGTTTAGGGAAAAAATAAAGTTTTGATTTGTAAACGTAATGACATATGATCATTCATTTAAGATTTTTAGTCATATTACCTAAAAAAAAAATTATATTTGTGCTTTATAAGTTTAGTTATTTATGGTGAGGATTATCTACATTTGACAGGTAAAACGATATCTTTTGAAAAGCAAATCTAAAAAATATCTTTACTTTCACACATTTTTTTTAGTAATTTCTTCAATGTCTTCTTGAAAATTTTTTCGGCTAACACAATAAATTTAAAATAAGCCTATCTTTTCTAGAGTATTCTTTTTGGTATTTTATTTTTTTATAAATATGCATAATATTTGAAATGCGAATACTCAACAGAAAAGTTTTAAACAAATGCTAAACTTAGGTAATTTCAATATCTGACATATAATCACAAGTGGAGTAGTTCTTAAAAATGCAATTTAAAACGTACAAGTGTGCCGATCAGAATTAAAGTATAACAGACTAAAAGGTTTACGTATAATTTAAAAAAAATGCGGCTAGCGATCTGCGCATATAAAACACAAGTTTTCAAATATTGTGACTTTTTACCACAGAATTCTTGCTAGGTGCATTTTTGTGCACATAAATATATGCGTAATATAGAGAAAAAAGAAGAAAAGATAAAGGAAAATATTAAAAATAACTCTCGAACTTCTTCTATTAAAATTAAATAGTATACAAATTTTAACGAGCACCCTAATAAAAGGTTGTTAAAAGTCGAAAAAAAAAGTGAAAGAGAACTAGTTTAGCTGGACGAGACAGTTTGTTAAAAGGTGAAAAGGGAAAAAAGATAAACACTAAAGAGCAATGGCAAATTTTTTTTTTCTTTTCATATATATATAAAAAGGAACAAGTGTGTTATAGAATAGCACTAAAATGTATACAGGAGGCAAGTGCATTAAAATCTACGTATTTTATATATTTTGATGTGAACGTATACATAAAACATTTGAAAAATCTACATTTACGGCTGCAAAGCTTCTCTCTGCGTATGCCAGCATTAATACTAATACTACATATTCATAGGCATCAATTGAATTCATATACAACATTGAAGATATATTAGCAAGTTTAATACTACTTGCTTCTACATTTTCATGTGTTTTAACATGTAAAATGAAAGACTATTAAAATGATCTGTGCAACCTAAAGCGGTTCTTGTGCAGCGTAGAAGTTCGATCTAGAATGCGCATGTTCACATTTTATCGAACAGAGGAAGTTCACTCTATGCGATACACATCCTGTGGTATATGGTCTAGTATCAGAGTCAATCTATGTCCTAATGCGATACCGTTATTTTTTTATTTATCATTATTTTTTTTTCAGTGTTCGTTTCTTCTGTGTTTTTCTAGATGATCTAAACTTTTTACCTGTTAATTTTTTGTTTTTGAATATTTAACTTAGACAATATTCTTCGTGAATCGATTGTTTTTTAAACTTCAATTTTTCTCTACCTATTAATTGGACCTACAATCTTATTCAAGAAAAATTTTAAGTCTGTTTACACTAGCTTTGTAACTATAAATTTATTTGCTTGTAAAATATTGAAAATAAATTTTTATTTATAAATCGAGAAAAAAAGAATTCGTGTTTTTTAGTAGAAAAGCGAAAAGTATTTTTTATTCTTTTTAGAAAAAAAAAAAAACGGGAACGAATGTTCAGATATTTATTATTATAAAGCCAAGAAAATTATAATTTAATTAGTGAACTTAATCAAATCGTAAGTTCTTTTTAAAGTATTTTTTGTAAATTTATATTCGAATTTGTGCAATTTATGTTGTTTGTTTGTACATGATCCTATCCTTGTTTCCTAACTGACCTAAAAACAGAACTCTATAGTTATCTATTTTTTTTAGCTGTTGTTGTTTTTTAATGTATAGAATTTTTCGATTCAATATTGCTACTTTTATATACCTTCAATTTTAATTTCGATCAAATTTTTTTTAACGAATTATATAATTTTTTCTTTTATTTCTTTTATTTACATTCAATCATCATTTATGATACTAAATTATTCAATGTAAAATTTAGAACTTATTCCAACTTTTATTTATTATCAATTAATCAATTAATGTGTTTAAAATATTATTTTCACCGATCGGAAACTTTTTTTTTTTTTTTGAGCTTTTTTCTGTTGATGAAACCAAAGATTTCTCCACCCATCAAAATTGGCCTAGAAATAGATCTGCAAAAAAAAATTTTTAATAGCGTATTCAAGGTTTTTTTTTAATGCAGTGTTAAGAAAGTAGATCGCTTAAATAAGTTATAAAATAATAAAAGTAATAAACAATTATTTTTTTTTAATGAATTTAAAATGAGTTAAAAAATAAATTTTCCTTTAACTGTTTTTTTTTTAAAAAGAAGTCATTATTTTTTATTTTAAAATTTTTTCGTTTTTAACACAAGCTGTGAAGTACGAATTATATGTACAAAAGCATCTTGTTTCAATTTACAATAGATCCAGATATTTATTTTTCGATAATAAAAAATATAATTTAAATTTATATTATTTGAAACGTTTAAGTTTAATTTTGTGATAAAGAGTTTATTTCTTTGGTGCAAATAAAAGACAATAATATAATTTTTTTTCATTTTTACTAGATTCCAATGATCAGAACATCAAGAAAAAAAGTCGCATTTTTTTTAGGAAATTTTCGGGTTGATTTCGAATTAGGAAAACAATTGTTAACAATATCGATTCTCGAAAATATTTTCACAATAACGAAAGGATTAAACTTTTTCTTACATATGTATATTTCAAATAGTTAAATTGAATCATTATTATCAAAGATTTCAAAACTTTTTTCGTCTAATACAAGTCTCATCAAGAGGCTTTGACTTATAATGATTCATATGTGCTTACATAAGGTTTTTGAATCAATGTGTTCTTTTGTTTAGTCAAGTGCAATTCATTTCACTTTTTCATCTCAATTTTTTATCTTTTTTTCTAATAATTTGTTTAATAGAAACTGTTTATTTAGTTTAATTCTAGGTTAATCAAACTGAATTTAAATTTTCATTAGTCTTTTGAATTGGATATCTAAAAGAAATAATTAAAAAATAGAAATAGACTAGTTTAGAACAAATTAAAAAAGAAAAAAAAAGCAAGCTAAAATGTACAATTATTCGGTTGTCAACGAATTCATCAATCAAAAAAAATCATTTTTTTAAATTGTTGCGCTTTTTGTGGAGTTTGTTTACAGAAAAATATCTTCCACTAACTTTTTAGAATAAGAATTGGCCAATTCCTAATATGATTAAGCAATGATGTAAAGAAAAAAATAAAAAAGACTAACTCAAATTAGTCATCATTTTAAGATCTGTGACTGTTCATCGAATTAAATAATTAATATATTATTGACTAGCTTATGCACGTAAATTCGATGATTTATGAGAATCGATCTGTCAGGTTTTTTCACCGTATATGTAATGTATCTGAAAATAATGGATTTTTCATCGAAACAATATTTACTTTGAAAATTCCCTAAAAATAATTTATTTAACCGAATCAAAATTCTTATGATCGACTTCTGAAATTCTTAAACAAATCATTAGAATAAATTAGTTTGTTTATTTCTGTTAAATTAGCACTTTAAAATTAGCCTTGTTTTAATTAACCTTGACTAGTGAATGAGTGATTACATATATGGGTTGTTTTAATATTTAAGGGTTGTGTTTGAGTCTTGTAAAAAAAAGTGATATTCTTAATCATAAAAAAATATATATTTAAAACTTGACCAAAATTTTAAAGAAATATTGTGAGTTTTACTTAAGGTTGTCGAAAAAAAAAAAACAATATTTTTCACCTGCTTTATACATCAGCTTTTATTGGTTAAAATAGTCTGAGAAGTAAGATAATGGCCATGCCGCAAATAACTACTAAATTCTCAGATAACTATGAACTCAAAGATGAGCTTGGAAAGTAAGTAATGTTTTCGCAAATTTCAGGTCTTTTTAGACAAATATTCTTGCAATGTTCCATTATTCAATATTAGTTTCGAATTGATTTCGCAAGAAAAAAAAAAAATCAGATTTAATAAATTAATAAACTTATTTCGAATTAGTCCAGTAGTAATCATCAATTTTAGTATGATTCAATAAAAAATAGTAGTTAATTTTCAATTTGACATTTAATTCATTTAAATTCAAGACGAATTCGTAATATTTATCGGCCTATTATCTTTTTTAATTAAAGCATTTTTTCTCAAATTATTAATTATTAATGGAAAATGAATTTTTTATTGAATTTGATAAAAATTTCTTGTCGAATCTAAAAAGAAAAATCGATCAATTATTCGAATGAGAATTATCGTTAAATGATGAAAAAATTTTTCTTTTTATCTTTTGTAGAGGTGCATTCTCAATTGTTCGAAAATGTGTACAAAGATCAACTGGCCTTGAATTTGCAGCCAAGATAATCAATACAAAGAAACTCTCTCAACGAGACTTTCAAAAATTAGATAGAGAGGCAAGAATATGTCGAAAATTAAATCATCCAAATATTGTTCGATTGCATGATTCAATACAAGAAGAAGGTTTTCATTATTTGATATTCGATTTAGTGACTGGTGGTGAATTATTCGAGGATATCGTTGCTCGTGAATATTATTCGGAAGCTGATGCATCACATTGTATACAGCAAATTCTAGAAAGTGTGAATCATTGTCATCAAAATAATATAGGTATTTCAATCATGTTTATTTATGACATTCTCAAATATTCATTAGACGGATTTCAAAAATAACATTTTTTGTACTTATTAGTGCATCGAGATCTTAAACCTGAAAATCTTTTACTTGCTTCGAAGCAAAAAGGAGCGGCTGTTAAGCTTGCAGATTTTGGTTTGGCAATAGAGGTAGGAAAGAAAATAATTTTTATCAAAATTTTTGTAAAACAAGACATTTTTTTAGTAAAAATGTAGACTAATTTGTTCTTTTTTTTTCATCTACTAGGTCACTAGCGATACTTTTGCTTGGCATGGATTTGCTGGTATAATTTTATTTTCTCGCGTTTTTTAAAGATTCAAATTTACTAAAAAATTATAACATCTAGAATTAAACTAGATATGAGTAGAATTTTTAAAATTTCTTTATTAAAGAGTGTTTTAGATTTCAGAAAATTTTATGCTTAAAACAAAAATTTTTAAAAATAGAAATTACAATCGTAACTCTGACGAGACAATTTTTTTAATATTAATTAAAATTTAATTAATATGATATAAGTTTGATAATTTTTATCATTTTATGAATTCTTATAAAATCAGCAATTATATTTAAGGTAGAAAAATTTATCTTTTATTTATTCTAGTACTTCCGCTTGTTCTAATAAAATATATAACAAAATATTTTTAAATACAAATCTCATTTTTATCTATTTCATTTTGAATCGAAACCGACACCATTATAATTGAAAATTTAATTATAGTTTTAGTGCTTTTTTGAATTTTCTATAAAATCATTTTACTTAAATATGAAAAATGAAATTTTTTTAATTAAAATTTTAATTTTTTTTTTCACTTAGGTACGCCGGGTTATCTTAGTTCAGAAGTAAGTAATTTAATGTTCTTCAAAATATTTTTCAATTTTATTAATTACTTTAAAATGACAAATAGTAATACAAAAAAAACAAATGAACATAGCAAGTTGAAAAAATCGAAAATAAATTATATTTATAAATATAATTTTCAGTAAAGAAAAAATCTACCAATCACTTTAATAAATAGCAATCATTAAAGAGAAAAAGTTAATCAAATATTGATAATTCATCTCTCAATCAAAAAATTTTAATAGGTCCTTAAGAAAGATCCGTATGGCAAACCAGTTGATATTTGGGCATGCGGCGTCATACTGTATATTTTATTAGTTGGCTATCCTCCATTTTGGTAAGTCTTATCAAAATATTTTTTAGTATATTTGAATTATTAGATAAATGAAAACGATCAAAAATCTTATCTGCATCAGGGATGAAGATCAACATAGATTATATGCTCAAATAAAAGCTGGCGCCTACGATTATCCGTCGCCCGAATGGGACACTGTGACTCCTGAGGCTAAGAATCTTATAAATTCTATGCTGACGGTAAATCCGACCAAACGTATTACGGCACAAGAAGCTTTAACTCATCCTTGGATATATCAAAGAGAGCGTGTTGCATCCACTCTTCATAGACAAGAAACAGTGGATTGCTTAAAGAAATTTAATGCCCGTCGAAAATTAAAGGTACATTTTTTTTTTGATTCAAAATCGAATAAATATTTTTGATAAAATTTTTCCTTATCTTTTTCTCAACTCTTATTCTTTAATTATAGGGAGCAATTTTGACTACTATGCTTGCGACCAGGAATTTCTCAAGTCAGTATTGATATTTCATGATTTTAAATTATTGAAATAAATTTTTAAAATATATTTGACCTAAAATGTCTTCTTTTTTTTTTTAAATTACAGGCAGATCAATAATAGCGAAAAAAGAAGGTTCACAAGTAAAGGATTCCACGGATAGTTCAAATACCACACTAGAAGATGAAGATTTAAAAGGTATTTTAATTTTATCTTATTAGGCAAATAAAAAATATCGCTTAAAAATTTATATTCAAGATTCCCTTTAAAAAAAATTTTTATAAAACTTACTGTCTTTTGATTCTAAAAAGAGTCTATGTGTGCTATTTGATAAGATTCATTTTGTTTTTTGAAAAATGATTAATATGAATCATAATTAGTGCAAATCTGTATGCGATTTAAAAGATTTCAAATGAAGATATAGAAAATTGAATGATTTTATGCACTGATCGATTTTATTTTTTAAAACACTAAAAAACATTTTGGCTTCCAAATTAGCAAATATATATTTTATGTATGTCTATCTTGAATGCTTTAGGGGAAATGAGAAATTAATTTTGAGTTTCTCTTTCTTGATTTATTTTTCTTAATTAATTTCAACTTATTTCCTTTTCTCCCATTTGTTTATGTGTTTGTGTTTTTTAAACCTTCATTTGAATTTTATGTTCTCGTGACCTATAGACAACACTGTTGTATCTTCTCATGGAGTCGAGCGCAGTAGAACTGTGATTCAATCGGAACAAGGTAAAAAAAACCAAACCATACATTAAAAATAAATTTTAATTTTTTGATTAGTTATGCTGAGTGCAAATCGTACTCGTATCTAAAGTCCCACTAATGCATTTAATTTTTTCTCTTTTTTCTCATTTTATTTTTCTGTCCTTTGAAATTGTTTTCGTTTCAATTTATATGTTCTCATTTCCGTTTTCCTGCTTGGTTTTATCTCTATTCAGCTTCCTTCAATAAATCGCAAGGTGATTTTTTTTTAATTTTTAATTTTTTTTCTTAATTCATTCATATTCACATATACAAAATTTTGTTTAATTTATTTACTTAATTTAAAATTATTTAACTAATTTAATAAAGAGACAAATCTATAGTTGAATACAAATCTAGTTATTTTTATAAATTTAAACTGAATTGTGAAGCCAACTCAAAATACTGTTTTTAGAATTTAGTTTTTAATTGTTCTTATAATTATTTCAAATTTTGCTAAATCAAAAAATTTCGAGGTCTGTCCTAATTAATCTCAATTTCCTGTGACTTATAGCAATAAAAAAAATAGAATTTTTTTTATTGATAAAAATTAATGTTTAAAAAATTATTAAATTTAAATTAATTTTCTCCCTTTCTGATTTTTTAAATGATTTGCTTTAAAGATATTTAAGCAACTAATCTCTTTAATCTATAGCTTATTATCTAGCAATTCAATGATATTATTTTAAATCAACAAATTGTGATCTTATTATTGAATGAATTAAAAATTTTATTGATATATCTATATATAATTAATCAATTGATCTTAATTTTCTATTAGTGTTTTTAAATTTAATTATTTTAGGAAAAATTTTCATTTTTTTCAAATCGTGAATAATTAATGCCAAATCATATTTTTTCGCTTGAATTTATTAAATACACCTTATCCAGTTAACATAGCAAAAAAACAAGAGATAATCAAATTAACTGAACAGTTAATCGATTCAATAAATTCGGGTGATTTTGAAACCTATTGTAAATTATGTGATTCGACAATAACTGGCTTTGGTCCTGAATCTCTTGGAAATCTTGTTGGTACGTTCTCTTAATTTATTTTTTTTATTGTATAATAAAAAAAGAGTTTTTATTTTAATTATATATATTTTATATTTTGCATATTCAATAAGAATATTGAGGTTACATAATTTAATAAAAATAAATTTTTTTTCATTGATTTTAAAGTATATTTTTTTCTTTTTTTAAAATAAACAGAAGGATTAGACTTCCAAAAATTTTATTTTGATAATGGTAGGTATATGAATAAATAATTACAATGATTGCTGTATAATAAATTTTTGGATATGCTGATGAACATGAATTAAGTCATTTGGAACGATTCTTATGCATAAAATATAATAGTAGCTTGAATTCTAAAATGAATTGTTTTTTATAATCATATAGTTCTTAGTAAAAATTTCAAATCTATCAACACTACTATACTCAATCCATCTGTACATTTATTGGGTGAAGAGGCCGCGTGTATTGCTTATGTAAGATTGAGTCAATTTTTAGATGTGTAAGTATGACCTTATTTTTTTCATGTGTTCGATTTGAAATCTAAACTTTATAAATTTGCTCCTAGAATGTAATTAAGATATTAATAGATGATTTTCTTTCAAACATTTTTTAAATTCTTTTGTCAACTTAACAATAAAATTTAGAGGAAGAATAGCTATAAAAGTGCAATAAATTGCGAATTTATTTTTTCTTCAAAATATCTTTTATTTTTGTTAATATTTTTATTTTTTCAATTTGGCTGGTTTTTCTGTTTAAAACTAATTAAGCCGAGTTCACAAAATTATAAAGATTTTATTGTTTGATAATTATGAGTTTCAGTGAGGATGACATTTGTAAGTTTTATTTACATATAAACATCCATCAAAATATGCTATTAATCAAGTTCCAGAAATTTTGTAATTCAGAGATTTGTGTGCACGCAACTTCAAAAAATAAGAAGCCCACTTGGTTCTAAATAAATTGAATTCAAAAAAAATTTTATAATTTATTTTCTAATTTTTAGCGTGTTTTGTAAATATGTAATATTATTATAAATTCTATTTAATTAATTTATTAGTTTATTAGTATATTTTTATGTTATGGGATAAAACGTTGCATTTTTGATCGCGTTTAAGACGTAAACATTTTAAGTCTTTTGAATGAATAAACATAGGTTTAAATTCATATTTCTCTTCTCATATTCATTTAATTGAAGAATTAATTAGTCAATTAAAATTTTTCGAACAATTGGTAAAAATTTTGTTAATAATTTTTTTAATCCTAAATAAATTTCACTTCAATTTTCTATTTTAATGTATACTATGAATTTTGTTATGCATCTAAATTACAAAAAAAAAAATGCAACCGATATGCACTCTTTATTGATTAGAATATTTCTTTTTTCTTAAAGTAACGGATCATCTCATAGTCAACAGTCCGAAGAAAGTCGTGTTTGGCATAAAAGAGATGGCAAATGGCAAAATGTACATTACCATAGATCTAAATCATCAGCGTCTAATTCAAATCAATTGCCTTTCTAGCAATCAGTCACACATCACGCCATTAAAAAACCAACTCAAACGATCTGCACACAACCAATGAACAACACTATCAATCAACTTACTGAGTCCATAAATTATTCTCAAAGGAACATTAATTTTATCAAAGAATTAGAGAGGCTCCTTTTTAACTAGCCTCCATTCAAAAGCCAGATATTATTTATATTCTAAAATTTAGGTAAACCAGGTGTGCTATCATCATTTTTCATCTGATGATCTGCACCTAAATATATTTTATCTATCCTTATCAGCAACAATTTTTTTAAATAAATTTTGAAAATACCCTTCTCTACGTCGTTATCGCTCTTTCGGCCTTTTTGATCATTATAAACAAAACTACTGCAACAATATATTATTCTTATTAGCACAAGCATCCAACACGTGCCTACCTATCCTGTTTATTACTCTTGTGCATATATAGTCATAAATAGTATATAAATCATCGATTTTCTTATTTGTTGTGATTTGATGTGTGCATTTAAGTGTGTAGATCACCTTTTGTTATCAATCAAATATTTTCAGAATAATTTTTAAGCATTAAAATTAGGGATTTAGTGTGATTGACGTAATACTAAATTTTTTTTTAAATAAATTTGATTTGATCAAATATAAATACCTTCAAAAATGTGTAGGTATTTTACGGTGAAATTTTTTTTGTAACTCCTTTTTTGTATAAATTACGAAATGCACACGTTTATCGTTATCAATGTATGCACTTTAAATTGATTTAGTCTTTTATAACTTACAACTTCTGCCTTTTTCTTGTTAGAAAAATGTAAATTTTTATTTGAGCAGCATTTCAAATGTTATAAAAAAACGAAATAATGTGTTTTATAAATATTATTAGATCAATAATCAATATTTTAAGTTATCAGAGGCCCCAAAAAATGCGAAATGGATCAATATATTTCGAGATTTTTTTTTTCATTTTATTAGTTTATTTGAGATAAAATTTTTAGTTTTAATCAAAATGCAGAATAAAATTTAAAGGTCCCAAACAATTAATTTTTATATTCAAAAATGTTGAATCGTAGTTGGTTTACTGACCATAATCTTTTTAGCGAAAATGCTATATTTTGTATTTCAGTCACATGTACTGTGATAAGTGAAAGTGGCGTGAATTGTGTGAATGTTTAAAAATTATAATTTTAATGAAACGGGAATGTATTTTTACGATAAAATCGATGATTAATGGTATCAGCGTGTATAACCTAATCTCTTCCATAATTACCAAATAAGCAAACTATGTGTGTTTATGTGTGTTACCTTGTTTCATAATTTACAAAAATTTTATAAAACTGAAAATAATTTATTGAATTTGTAAAAAAGGCATTTTAAAATTCATGGACAATGTCATTTTACGAAAATCAGTTTCAAAGCAATCAGATATTAACTGATTAGGCAATTGAAATTTTATGTATGATTGACGTGCAATTTAATTCGCCTAAAAATTTAAATCGATTAAAGTAATTTTTCAAATTTTTTTGAAGCACAGAATCATAAAATTATCGGTCAAGCTCGGTCCAAATAAATTTTTGTATGACTATCCTAAATATGAATATAAATATGAATTAGAAAATGATGCATATAGAAATAGTATTCTATGTTTAATAAAAAAAATAAGTTTTTTTTTGTTTGAAACGCAGACATAATTAATTCAAAAAGCAACCTTATTGCATCTGCATAGGTAAGAAAATTTAAAGAATTAAATAAATTTTTAGTACTCTAAAGGTAATTAAACACCAAATTAAAAACAATTAAAGACAATCAAAAACAAGCATAATTAGAATTTCAATAATAAAATGTGTTTTCAAAAGAACATAAAAT
>BLXL01004168.1:0-10411 GCA_023170135.1 Acarapis woodi | reverse complement strand
GATTTGATACTAACTGAATATTTTTTTATCAAAGATGATAACATGATGCAGTATAATATTCAACCATTCGATGCACCAATAAACTCTAGTCAGCCAATTTTGAAAGATAATTTCGAGTACATTTTTGGAGATAATCTAACCACTTCAAATGAAGGAAAACTTGTCTAACAAGTTCAAAACTGATGTGTAAATAGACCCAATTAATTAGATTTTTTTTCTGTTTTCAAATTTCTGAATTGTGAAACGCAACAAACTTACCTAGTCGAAAAGTATTGACTTTCAAATTTGCAAGAAATTCAAAAAATTTTCTATCAATCGTAATCTTATCAATTAAAAGATAACTTATGTTAAATTATGTCAAAAAATTGAAATTTGAAATTCAAAAAAAAAAACGTTCAATGAAATTTATTATCGAATGGTTGAATATTATACTGCATCATGTTATCATCTTTGATAAAAAAATATTCAGTTAGTATCAAATCAAAAATTATATTTGAAAATACTCATAATCACAATTTACTTACTATTACTTAAATAACTTGTTCTTTGATGATTAAATGAAGGACCAGCGAGCGGCGTCAAATAATCGTCTGAATCAACTTGATTTCTCGGATTAAATGAATAGGTCCCTGAGTTAGGCAAAAATACATTATCTAATGTATCGATATCTAATTAGAAAAAATGCAAGCAATTAATAATTGAAACTAAATTAAATAAAAAGACGAAATTACCTTGGTTGCATTTCATTTGATCTATTGCAAATCGGTTTGAATTCTCAAGTACATGATTCAAATTATTACAATTGTTGTAATGACCTACAGTGGAATCGGTTGAGTTTTGAGAATATTTCCGAAAATCAACTGAAGAACTTGAATTTTTCTTGCTGCCGTACTGTTGCATCATTGAAAAGTCTGGTCCAATATTACTTGTAATGGTTGTCGGAGTTGATATTAATTTAACATTGTCAAGCGAATCGTCAAGACTGCGACTTGTAGATCGTACATTGTAGAATTGAGTACTTGAAGTCATTGGATTATTCACATTAAAATTGAATGCAGTCAAACCTGCAGGTGTTGTTGCGATTCCATTTTGAGTATTATTGAATCTTTTGTATACAGTTTGCTTATTAAGGGTAAGAAAAGCTCCTGGATTGGCAAATGAACTTGTTGATGTCATTGGATTATTCATGCCGCTTAATTCGAAGAAATTTTGACCATCTTTTTTAATTGGTGTAGAAGGAGGCAATGAGCTGGTATTTGAGCCACATGACGGTAGACGACTACAACTGTTTGTGATTTGTCTAAACATTGCATTATTATTATTTAGTATTAAACTACCATTATCACTAGGTACTCGCTTTGAACCAAGTTGTAAATAGTCTTCTGCCTCCATTAATTGCTCAGGACCTTTCAAACTATATAACCAATCTTTATTTTCTTGATGTATAAATGATGGTAGACCATGTTCGGTTGCGGATAGATAAAGTCTTGGATTTTGTTTGAATTTATCAAATGTTGCCACAAGTTCTTGAAATGTAGGCCTCTGATTGTAATCAGGCAACCAACAATAGCCCATCACTTTAAATACTTCTGCTGAACATATTTCAGGCTGATATGGACGTTCACCACTTTTGAGCCAATGATACATTTCTTTGGCATCTTTATCTTCAAATGGTTTCTCACCAACTTTTTTAATAAAAAAAAAATAAAATTTTATTAGTCAATCATTTTGCGACTCATAAAATAATTTTTTATGTGATATTTGAGGCAAAAAAAATATTTTATTACATGTTAATATTTCCCAGACAGTTATTGCGAATGCCCAAACATCACTTTTATGAGTAAATTTACGTTCGATAATACATTCGGGAGCGAGCCATTTTATGGGCATTTTACCTCCATCAGCTTTGTATTCTTCTTCATTAAATTCTAGTAATTTAGCAAGACCAAAATCGGTAATTTTTACACAATTTAAACGTTGAATTAAAACATTTCGAAGAGCCTTTTGGTAAAAAAAATTAAAATTTAATATTTGAGAATTTATAAGCGAATTATCAAAATATTGATATCCACAAATGAATATTCATTTTGAGCGCTGTGATGTAAAAATTTACATAAATTCGAATAGGATACATACAAGATCGCGATGAACTATATTTTTAGATTCTAGATAAGCCATTCCTTTAGCGATTTGAACACACCATTGTAACATTGGTTCTGGACCGATTTTGTAACGATTTCTTCTTACGTAGGACAATAAACAACCTATGGGCATGAGTGGTGTGATAAGCATGGGTGGAGATGTCATGCATACACCTAATAATTTAACCAAATTTGGATGATCTACACTGGCCATAATATAAGCCTCTTCTAAAAAATTTTCATTTGTATCTTCTCTCAAAACTTTGATCGCAACTGGAATTTTAACGTTTTGATCTATAAGCAAAAAAAATAAATTGGAAAATGATTTTTTTTAATTTGAAAATAAATAAAAAAAAATATTTTTTTTAACATGAATTACCTTGTGGTATCCAAAGACCTAATTGTATGAATAGAAAATAAGATAATTTAAAATTAATAATTTGATTAAAAAGTATCAATGTTAAAATTGAATGAACTTACCTTTATAAACTGTACCAAATGCACCAAATCCTAGTGGTTCAGTTGTTTTTCGTAATTCAAGTTCATTAATCATACGAATTTTACCTAAATTTGGTTTAATATTTGCGATTTGATTTAATGGTTCACTGTCTTCAACAAATCCAGCCATATGCCAAGCATTGTTCAACTTATCTTCTTTAGAACGAGCAGTCTTATAAATGCGAATACTAATACCAAGAATGAATAATGCAATCACAGTAATTAAAGTAGCGACAACAAATACATTTTTGCCTAAACGTTGCACGGCATCTTGTGCAGATGGATTCATAATTATTGATGGCTCTTTATCAGAACAATAAGGCACTTGTAAATTATCTGCATTGTTATAATTACGGTATGGTTTTTCCTTAGGACATTCATCAGTACAATTGAAATGTCGTACACCATGCTCATTCTCATAATATACTGTTAAATGTTTACATTTCTCACAGTCTGATTCACTCGGCCCATAACATCCTCTACAATGTTCTGAACACCTTACACATTTATGATTCTTCTCATCAGCAAAATAATCACTTGGACAATAATCTTCGCATTGTTCACCATTTGAATATCTTAGGCATTCGCATTGTGGGGTATGTATGCCGTAAGCTGTACAAGTCTTACAACGTTGATGACATTTTCTACATAATGATTTACCTAGTGAAAAAGAAATTAGAAATTTAGTTATTGAATGTGTGAATTGTAATGAAATTAGAAATTACTTGTTATCTTTTTCAACACACGATCTTCTGGAGACGGAATATATTCATTGTAAAAACCATCTGGACAAGATTCATCGACTCTCAAACAGACTTCAACTGTATTTGTTTCATTAGATAAAAGCGCTTTTTCACATGAATTACAACCACCAGATCCAAGTTTGTTTGATGGTCCAGTACAGCCACCAACACACACATCACTACAAGGTTTGCAGTGACCATCATCTTCACTATATTTCAATTCTGGACATTGTGCTATGCAATATGGACCATCTTCAATTATAACAAAATAAAACAAAAAATTTTTCTATTACTGAATGCTAATGATTAAATCATTTTTGTATACCTTTAAAATTTTTACAAGATGTACAATTGCCTGGTCCAGGTCCGTTACATGATCCATCACATTGCTCATCACAATATGCACAAATGAGCTTTGGTGAGCCTGTGTCATAGACACCTTGCAAAGTGTTACAATTACTCACACAAGTATCTCCTAATTTGTAAGCTTTGCAATTCAAACATTCATTTGGATTAGGTCCCCAACAAGCATCGTCCGCACATTGTCGATCGCAAATTAAACCTTTATCTCTACATTGAGCATCTTCTCCATTCTTTTTGATGCTTATCGTGTTTGATTGTGGTTTATTGACAATTTGTTGCCATGGAATTTTAGTAGAAAGACACAGATTTTTATTCTCTAATATTGAAACACCACCAGCACGTATTTTACGTAACGAACGCAAACCGAGTGATTGTAATGATGACCTTACAATATAGAGTGATGAATAGAAGTCATGCGTTTGTCGACCACCAATCACTTCTAGATTACTAAAGTAACTTAAATTTGTAAAATCAAGGTGAGACCCTTGAACATTAAAAAAACCAGTTATTTCTTTTAATGTTTTAAAAACTTCTAATCGATCAGGATGCATGCTTGAATGTCTACCACCAAAAGATGAATTTTGTGTATTAAAATCTTGATACCCATTGAATGTTGAGTCTAAAATCGAAAGTGAACCTTCTACTATTGTACATCCTTTAAATGAATCAATGTTGTCTGCATTTACAATCTCTACACCAACACAATTTTTTGGACAAGGTCCATCACATGGGACACATTCACCATCTAAAGCTTTCTTGTTTGAAGGACACGATCGAACACAAGCGCCATTATCTTTAAGTAAATGATCTGGACAATCTTTTACACAAGTCGATCCATAAGCGTATTTGCCTGCTGGATTAGTTTCCCAACTATAAGTCTGTGGATTATATCGCATCATGGAAGGACATTCTTGTTTGCATACTCCTCCATCATAAAAATTACGGCAAGCCTTTTATGGAAAAATATATAAAAAATATATAGTATAGTATAAGTAAAATAAGATTAAGATCATTCATTTAATCTTTTTAAATAATAGACGAAACAAACCAAAAAATGGACTTTGAATATATATCTTTCTGATCACGATTTGTAATCTTTACGCGATCTTTTTGTTAAAAACCAAACACGTTAAAAGTGAATTAAATTTTTTACAATCGTAATAAAAACAATTCAGCCTTTTCAGCTTTTTTTTTTAAATACTTCAATTAAAAAGATAAAAATTTATTCTGATCAATTTTATAATAAAATTCCTGATTCGAACAAAAATTTCTAATTATATTTTGTATACTCACAGCCTTATCAAAGTTTTATGAGAAAGTTGTGATCAAATTTATACCTAACCCATGACATATATACAAAATAAAAAACTACTGACTCAACAATTATGGCAAATACAGACATCTTTCTAGAATCTAAGTCGTGTCTAAAAATTTTAAAATCTATTTTCAACAAATTTTCGTAATTTTATTCACTTTTGATACTTCAAGATTTAATTATAAAATTTAATGTTATATTAAATAATTCTTAAAAGAAACTCGAATTTTCGATAACAAATTGACCATCATATATAGATGTTGAAATTGAAACAATTTGGTCTAACTTAAGTAAAATGATTTTCAAGTTTTAAATGCCTTTCAAATAATTCTAAAATAACTAAATAAATTGAGGTAAATTTTTATGTTAAGAATGAAATATGAGATGAAAATCTTTTTTTAAATTCAATCGTCTTAATTATTTTTTCATTATCTCGAAGCGGGGGTGAAATATTTTCATTAAAGTACTTAAAATTTCGAAATTTTTAACACAATACCTCAATCTCACATAAGAAATATATAAAATTCATTTAATTCAAATTCTTTAAATTTCTACAAATTAGCAGTAAAAAAATTTCAAAATTAAGCAAAATTTTGAAAAAAATATTCATCAGCTTTCAAAGAATAACTGACAAAAGTTTTTGAGCCGTTATTTATTGAAATAATAAAAATAAAATTTAGTAACATTTTACCTTTTCAATTAAAATAAAAGTATAAAAAACTAAAATTAACAGATAACATTATTTCTAAATTATATTAATTTCTAAATATTATATTTTTAAATTTAAATAAAAATGTCTAAGAACACTTTAAATTTATATTTACTTTAATATTACATAATATATAAAAATTATCGTTTCGGAATTTGGTATTTATTCATAATTTATTTATTGCTTTTGATTATTTTGAAATATTAATCATGATTTTAAAAATATTTCTATTGTTATTTTTTTGAATAAAATTTAAACAAACTCATTTTTCATGTATTCGAAAGAAAATTTTAATTTTTGAAAATTTTTATATCAAGTGAAACTAAGGCATTGTTTTAAAGCTGTCTTTAAAAGAAAAAAATAAAAAAAAAAACAATGGCTTGAGTACGCTCAATTAATATTTTTTTATCATTTTCATTGGAAAAAAAATTTGTTCATCGATTTCTACTAATTAACAAGATAAATATTTAGAAATAAAGTAGTAAATAATAAATTAATATAAAATTGTGATTTAATTTGACAGTTTATAAATAAAATAAGAAATTTTTCACTCAAGCAAACAATCATTTTCAATTCAGATCATATTTTTAAAAAGTAATTTATTGAATAACTTATCAATTTAAGTATTTAGTGAGATAAAACTATATCGAGATATAAAAACTTAAACCAATTTTAGATGATTTCTGATATATTTAACAAAAATTCTGATTTTGTTTTTTTTTTCGATTTCAATCATTAGTTATATTTAATGCAATCAAAAATGTTTCGATATCTTTCAACGACTAGGAATTTCTTAAGTAATATTTAATAATATGCCTATTACAAGATTGGGTATTATTTGCTGTTGATTATTATTTTTAGGTTAATTATTTTGATTAGCCTCTTTTGTGAAAATTATAATGGGAATTTCGATAAAATAAATATATTGAAAATAGTTTATGTAACTATACTGAAAATAATCTTTTTGAATAAGTGAATCAACAATTTATTGGTGTAATTGATTCAGTTATTGATAATTATTAATAATTGATTTAAATCAATATAGCCCCCTAAAGTTATTTTACTTTGTCTTAACAATAAGGTTAGTTAAAATCTGTAAAAAAATTTTCGGAGATGAAATTCAATTTTAAGAAAATATTTTAGATCATTTTACATCACTTTTTTATCATTAAAAAAGTGGAATTTTTTTTTTGCCCAACCGAAATTTCATTGAAAACGCTTAAGAAAGTCCAAAGTGTGTTGCACTTTTATCGAAAAGAAAGATTTTTTACCTTTTGAAAAAATTAAGGAATCTGTTAAAGTATTTTGAAAAGCACCATAAACAGGACGGTAACTAAGAGCAACCAGGTCAGCATTCCATTGTGATTGGTGCAGGAGCTTCTTCGGCATTCTGACATTCAACTTTTTTTTTTCTTTTTTAAAAAAAAAAAAGAAGCATCCAAATTGTATATATTTTACATCTTTAAAATTGAACTAAAAATTTAAACAAAATTGAAGGTGCGTATCGAAGTTATTATTCAAGAAACAAAAATTTAATAGATTTTAAAAAAGAGATCAATATACTTTGATTACGTTGATGATAAATGTTTGAATTCTTTTCTAATAAATTCTACAAAAGATTTTAGAAAAAATGTTTAAAAACAATAAAAATTTTATAGTTTGTAAGGGTTTGAGGCATCAATTTCAAACAAAAAAAATTGAAAAATAATAAAAATTTTTTTTATTAAATTTTTTAACGTAAATATGCGGCCACTAACATTTTTAATGGAAAATTCTTATCGAATATCTACCTAATATTTTGATTCAATCGATTTCGTAATTGGTTATTAGAATTTCTTAGCGGCTCAAAATTTTTTAACTTAAATAATGGCCAATTTGAGATAAACTATTTTAAATTGTGGCCGATTTGAAATAAAATATTTCGAAATCGACGATTGAAGATCGATAAAATTATCTTTCGTGAAATTTTTTTTTACTCAAGTATTTGTATTGATGGAATACCAAAATTTAGCATTTTTAGGAAGTCATGCAATGGTTTTTTTTTTATTTTGTTACTAAATCATACGATTTATGAAATATTAGGGTGAAAAATTCCAGGTAAATAATTTTTCATGAAATATTATGAATTTTAAGAAAACAAAAATTCTTCATAATTTCATTTCAAATTTATTATAAGAACGAATCGAAAAAATTTCAGACCCAAAAAAATGTGTAGTAATAATTTTATGAACCAAATATTATAAATTATAAATAAAACTGATGCTCACAATCAGATATAATTAAATAAATAACATATTAATATGCAATTCACATTATACATTGATTGTTAATATTCATGATGAGCACATGGGCTATCGGTAAATACATTGTATTACAACTTATTGCATATAACCACATTGTTGATTTATGTATATAAGTAGCTTATTTGTTTTGGACATATGGCTAAGCATTAGGCAAAGAGAATTTTCCCACCAAAAATAGACTTATTTTATAACAAAGCTTACGTTCAGTTACCGAAAAGAATGCGCTTTAAAATTTGTAAATTCTATGTATATCTAATTTGAGTTTAAATCTAGAACAAATATTTCAAACTAAGACGGTATACTGAAATATCAAAAATATTCATAGTACCAAAACTCAGAAAGAAAAACTGTGAATTTGGCGAATATCAAATTCTGCATTGGCTATGCGAGCAAATTTTTATAGGCATCAAGAAAAACTACGTCTTACAGTGTAGTCTAAAATAAATTCTTAATAGTCTTCTTTCATGATCTTAAAATTCTAGAATTTTTCTTTATTTTAAAATTACAGCAATTTATAATCTGAACTGAGAATTCTAATCTACACAGAATAATCAGGATACATAGGAATACATTTAGGAAATACGTTCTAAAACAGAGAATTTGTAAAAAGGCACTTTTAGAATTATTTCTTCAAGTTTACAAATAAAATAAAACTTATTTGAAGATAGTATGAATAACACTAAAAGAACCTAATTTTTTGTTCCTGATTGAGGCCCTAGATCAAAAAAAAAATTTCTAGAAAAAAGGTCAACTTTTCCCAGACTTCTTCGTAATGTTACAACACTTTATTTTCAAGTGATTTACAATCAGAGTTTTATTTAAGAAAAAACTAATTTGAGTTTGTTTTATAATTTTACGCAACAAATTTTCATTTTTTTATTTATTTAAAATTTTTCAATCATACAATTTATAAAATTCATTTGGAATAATTTATTTCTAATTCTAAAAATAATTGATCAAATTACAATTTTTATAAATGAATAAATGATTATTATTTAATTATTCATTTATATTTAAAAATTTTTAAAAATTAAATCTATAAATTGAAAGTATATGCTTTAATAAAAAAAAACAAATCAATTTCAAATTAATTAGATTTAAACTTATGACTTTAAAAATCTTACAAAAATTTTCCAATTAAAGTTAGAGTCACCGAATTAATATTCAATAAAAAGTTATCTTGCGTAAAAAAAAGGAAGTAGCAAAGGACAACGCTTTTTTGATATCTGAAGCGCGATAGACACCTTTTTAATCTTTCATAAAGAATCCAGGTATAGTTTGAGAAGGTGAAAAAAAAAAGAAAATCAAAATTTTTAGCAAAAAAAAAATTTTTTGCTTACCAAAATATAATCAGTCAAGGCAAAGAGAATTACCTATCAAACGACTGTGTGCTTAGTATCAATGTTTAAAATTCATTGGTAATATAATTTCGAGATTTCATGTTACACTGCAAAGAATGCAGATATAAATGAGTTCTAAATAGACTGATCACCATCATCGCTCTCAACTTTCTCTCTTACAACTAAACATTAATAAACATGTTGACTATTTCAGATGTGCGTTTATATATTTTTTTCTTGATTACTTTTTTCTTTGCCTTTTTGAAGAAATTTTTTTACTCTAAAGGATATTAGCTGATCGCATATTATTTTTTATTTATTTATAGACTTTATATTAAAGAAACATATAATCTTTATAAAATAAACAATATATAAATTTTTATTAAAATTATATACATTTACTTAGATTTTCACTAATGGATATATGTGAAAAGTGTACTTTGTAAATTTAGGCATTTAAAGCTATATTGTGTAATGTGTATTATGCAGTTTATATAGCTTTACGAAATTTCTAAAGTATCTAAATTCATGAATCCAAAAATTATACCTACTAAAAAGTGAGCAAACACATAGCGACTTATAAGATTTTAATAACACAAAAACAAGGTAAACCAGGTATTGAGATAATGTCTATGATCACTTTGCAACAAAAAACATTCAAAGTGAGCTTTGAGATTCTAAATAATTCAAAGGACTAAAGCTCACCTGAAATTTATACAAATTTGGATAAAAAAATTTTATTTAAAAGAGACTCGTAATATTCCATGCACTTGTTGCATAACCTGATGGCAGAATCAAAATTTCACTTTTTTTAAGAAATTTAAATGACCTTATGTACGCGTGCTTTTAGCTAAATGTAAAAAGTAGATATTATCAGTCTTGTTTAATTAAACTGATATTAATAATGAAGATTTTAAAAAAATATATATATTATGCGTCAGAAAATAAAACTTAATCTAATTTTTAGCGAAAAAAAAAACAAAATCAGAATTTTTGTTA
>BLXL01004167.1:0-10457 GCA_023170135.1 Acarapis woodi | reverse complement strand
TTTTAAATTTTAAAAAAAAAAAAAAAAAAAAATGAATATTTTCGTTTTATTGCATTTGTGAATAAAAAATTTCGTGAATCTAAATCGATGAATTTAATTTAGTATTTGTTGTACAAAAAAAATAAATAAAATATTTTTTCGTAGAAAAATGTTTGGAATTCGTTTTGTTATGTAAACTATTTATTTATTATTTATAAGTAAAATATAATTAATTTATCAATTTCTAATTAAGCACTAAGTGTTTCCTCTTTCACAAAACATATGATCACCGATAAAAGAAATAATTGAAAAATCAAATAATAATTAAAATTCAAAATTTTATAAGCTGAACCTAGTGTAAAATTCATAAAAATAAGATAAACTAAGATCATTAGTTTAAATTCATTATTCAAATATTATGATTACGATTAGATAAATTTGAATAAAAAAAAAAAAAAAATTATGTTTGAAGGTTTGACTTTCTCAATTTGTTTAAAAAATAATTGAATAAAAAAAAAGCAAAAATCATTATTCAAATTTATTTTTGTGGCGTTTTTCTAAACATTCTTAAATTAAATTTGAATTTAATTTCAAAAATCTTACACTTTGAATAGGAATATTCTCGAATATTTTTTGATTAACTTAATTAATCTCGAATTATATCATAATATATCATAATAAAAAAATAAATTTTTTTCAATTTTTCGAAAAGTTAATTTTATTAAGTCATAAAAAAATAAAATTTCTCTGATAATTTAATTATCGATCTAATATCACCTTATGTAATTTGAAATCATTTAAATAAATCAAACATATGGGCAGATACTCAAAGAATCATATAGAAAATTTATTAAATAAAGCATTTTTAGTTTTTGTAATTATGTCACATAGTAAAAAAATTTGTTCGTAGAGCCCAGCAAATAGAGAAAACTTGAAATATATTATTAAATTTAATTAAATCAAGCTTTGAAGATGACGAAAAACCGGTGTTGAGTAAACATATACAATATAAAAATCTTAAATGAAAATTAAACTGAAAAAATAAATAAAAATTTAAAATAAAAAATAAAACGAATCTCTAAATTATAATATATTTTTATTTTTAAATTTTTAACAACACTTAAATTTTTCGCATCATTTATTACTCTTATATACGAAGAGTGATCTTGCACTACTTACAAGATTTTCGAATTATTTGACGATGTATACTGATAATTTGATTAAAATAAAATTTATTTGTTTCTCAATGTACAGTCAAATAATTTTTGGTGATTTTTTTTAGATTTAGTAACAAAAAGTTTTCGGTTCAAATGATCTCTTCTAGTAAAAGAATAGGATAATGTATAAATTATAATGCACCTAATTCATGCCCTTATGAATTAAGCATCTAGGGTCTAAATCAATTGAATTTTGAGTGAAATCTAGTCAAGTATATTTTTAGAATCACATTAAGTATAAAAAACAGAAATTCTTTTGATACAATTGAACATTCTAGCTATATTTTGACTGTATGTAGTCAAATGTAAAATTTTCTCTTGTTTTATTTTCGTTTTTCAGCAGTAATGGTTGAACTTAGTTACTCATAAATTTATACAATAGAATAGTTATCGTGTTATATTTTGTTGGACTGTATCTCAAAGGATACTATATTTTGATAGCAAATCATCAACATAACTCTTATTCAAGTTGCTTGGTTAACTTCCGAAATCTTGACAGTTCCAAAAATTCGTCTATTCTCCACTTCATTAAAAATTTTACAAAAGATTAAGAGTTGCAAAATTTATAAAATTTTTTACATAATGTACAAATGTATTCATACATTGCATAATTACACAATTTTTAGAAAACTCAAGAAAATTTATCTGTTTAAAAAAAAATTGAAAGTCAAATACATTAAGAATTGATTTCATGAAAAAAATATGGTTTTATTTGTTGAATTCACAAAAAAAAAAACTTTAAAAATGACAAGTGCCAAGTTAAGGGAATAAGTTACGATTAATCAGGATTATTAATTTTTAGTCATTTTGAAAAAAAGAATTGAATAAATACAATTTTTTTATGAATTGATGCATTTTTTCGCAATTAAAACGAAGTCAAAGTGAAATAAAAAAAAAAAAAATGAAAAATTTTAAAAAGAATATTAATATTATATTTTGAAATTCATATTCAGTTTTTTTGTTTTGATAAACTTTGAAGAACTTGGTACTCGCAATAGAAAAATAAAAAAATATAAAAAATATATATTCACTACAAATTTCAGGTAAATATGTATCTTAAATAATGTATAAATACAAAATTTTTCAAAAATCATGAATGAGTCGATAAGAATATATACTTCGAAACTGTTAGCAGAAATACAAAATTATGAACACAAGATGTTATTTTGGATTAGTAAAAATTTCGAAAAATAGTATCAATTTCATTTCATAATTTTTACTGATTGACGCAAATTAATTTGTCCGTGGAAAATTGATTAATATGATATCCACAAAACTTAAAAATATATAAAAAAATACTACGATATTGATAGATTAACTTGAAAAATTTCAGAAAAATAAATTTAAAGACTTGTACTTAAGCATTCGATCTGAAAAATTTTATTTAAAGGGATTCTTTTCGAATTTTTATTAAGCGCAGCATTAAGATGCGAATTTGAATTTCAATCATAAAAAAATTATAAAAGATTAAAAATTCAGATTTTGGGTCTCAAATTTAAAAATATTTAGGTTAATATTTCAAATCCTTTAGAACAAGATTTTAAATTATCTAAGACTCTTAATCAAACTTTATTGTTTGATACCTGCAAAGATTAATTCATTTATAGATTCTATTTTGTTGATAAAATATAGTAAATCATGAAAATTTTTGTCTATAACTTGAAATGAGTTTAGCTGTAAATAAAAATTCGTGTATTTACTTTAGCTGAATCTTAAGTATTAGTATAAGTGTATTCAATTTAAAATTTAATATTCAATTTCAAATCAACTTTTTAGTATTTTTAATTCATTTTGAAGAATATCTGCAATGAAATAAAAAAAATAAATATAAAATTTAAATAAGTACGAATGGTCTCGAGACATTAAACAGCGTCAAACTTTAATCATAAAAAGTTTTAAACCGAAAAACTAAAAGTAATTATTCCAAAATATATACTTCCTTTAGAAACACACATTGGATTTGAGAAAAAACTATTTAAAACAGATTCAGTAGCTGAACAGCTTTAAATAAGTTGATATCCACCTTCGCTTGATACTATTAATTTTAATTTGACGAAAAAAAGGTTTGAGGTCAAAAATTTCGATTTGTATTACACTTTGTATTTTGTCGGATCATTCGAATTTTGGGTCAATACTTTTTTGACAGAAATCTGTAAGCTTAAAATGTAGTAAAAAAAGATCATAATAAATATTGTATTAATTTAAGAATATTTCTTTTGAGGAAACAGATTCAGGATTTCGAATATAACATTTTTTTTAATTTTGATAACAATTATCTTAATTATTTTAAATTTACAAAACTACTCATCAGATAACGCTTTTTGTAATTAAAGCATGAAATTTTAGACAAAATTTTATATTTGGGTATATTTTTAATATTAGAAAATCAGTTTAGATCAGATTCACCTAGCTGAAACTTTTTGTTAAAAAAAAATGATTTCGAAATCCGATAAAGAAGTTTGTATTTAAAATATATTTTACAAAAAAAAGAATAAAATTTTGAAGGGAATTCGATATACATCTATTGAATTTCTAAATAATTGAAAGTATGAAATATTTCTTTTGTGTTTTTTTAAAAAAATTTTGCAACTAATAGAGAAAAAAATGAAAAAAAAAAACGGATGAAATTAAAAAAATAATGCTGAATAATATTGAATTTATTAAATAATTAATTAACACGATTCTATTTTCGACTATTTTTTATCGATTAATACTATGTACTATGTGAATACAGATTTAAGAATCTTCTCGATTCTTAAAATTAATCTGAGTCGGTGTATCAAAAACTTTTTAAATATTGGCAATAGTATTTTATTTTCTCACCATCGAAATTTAAATTTTCTTTTTAGTACTTCTAAAATATCTTCTTCATTTTAAGAACACGGCAACTTGTTAATTTATATAGTGGTTCACGAATTCAGAACTTTTGTTACTTATTTAGCCGGAAGTAATAAGTAAGCAAATAAAAATTTATTTCCTTTTGACATTCACAAATAAAAATGAATAATAAGCAGCTAATTCAAATTCAAACCAGGGATTCTCGCTTTCAAGGGTTCAATGTGACGATCAAACCTTAACCTGACAACCACCATTATTTTTTAAAAAAAAGCTTTGTGAAACTTAAATTTTGACATTCAGTTCAAAATTCTTTATGAAAAAATCTCTAAATTAACAAGAGACGGTAAAATATATTTTCAATTTTTGACTATTCACCTAAAAATTCTTTTTTTATTACACTTAGCTAAGTAAGCTTCTGTCTTAAACATATTTATACGAATAATCGAAAAAAGTTTATTTCATTTTAAAAAAATTAATTGAAAAAAAAACAAGCTTAATAAAATCGCCTTGTTGAAGTCTAAAAAAAGCATCTTTTTTAGCTTGATTTGTTATAACTTCAAACTTGAATAAATTTATTTAAATAATATGCTAAAAGTTATCGTTTTAGATTATTAGAAATTTAGATCAATAATAAGATTATATGAAAAATAAGAAATAATTTTTTTTTTAAACTAATTATTTAAATGTAAATTTCACACATAATATCCATATTCTTATTACCTCGTCAATAGATTTAATATTTTATTAAAATTAGACACTCGAATGATAAAACTCATAAGTTTATCAGACAATCAGTCAGAAAATTTGAAAATAAATCATATTCAAAAAACATCGAATTAACCAATGGCTAGATCTAAATATAAATATATCAAATATAAATTAAAAATTCATGCTTTTGGCATTAAAAAATCTGCTTAAAATAACTAATTAGGTGAGTAAAAAAAATATACCATAAAGTAAAAAAGAAACAATAAAAAATTAATTTTTTCAGTTCCATTCAGAAGATTTTAAGTAAAAATTTAATGATAAAAGTGTTAAATTGCTACGTGTATGGAGATTAAATTTGCAATTGATATCGTTCAAAATTTAAAATATATTTTATCAAGTATTCTGGCTTGTTTTTTTTTCATGATTATATAATGAGAATAGAAAAATCTCGCAAAATAAAAAATTTACAGTAGTATTGTCTAAACTGAAAAAGTAATCGGACAAAAATTATCGTTTATTTGCAAGTGAATTCAAACAAAATTACTCATAGTATTTTTACAAAAAAGGCTAATTCATTGAGGTTACGAAAATTTTTAGAACGAATTTTGTAAAAAAAATATACATATTAGTTAAATATTGCATATTAATTAAGTGCTCTAAAATTTCGCTACATTGTGCATATGTTCCAAACAACGATTCAAAATAAAATTTCAGTATCAAAATTAAATATGAAATTCTGAAAAAAGTTCAAATAATTGATGCATAGCCACAAAAATTCGATTATAAAAACTGAACTAATACGATTTTTTTTTCATACAAGAAAAGATAAAAAACAAAATAGAAAATTTGCTAATTTTTTGAAGGAATACGAATTCGAATTAATTAATTTTATGAGTAATTGCTGAATTTTGCACAAAAAATATTATTCAACAATGTTTATTTATTGAGAAGTCTAGTTAAAAAAACAATCAAATAAAAATTTCAATTATCTAGATCTATTTTTACTTATCTAAAAGCAAAAGTTTGGGAATTCAAGATCTTTTTGATTCATGAATAAAAAGTATTGGGAAACATAATACTACAAATATGAAGAAATGTTTTAATATCATAAAAATACAAATTCAAAATAAAAAAATATAATCTATGGAGATATTTAAAATTTAAAAAGGTAAAACAAATAAATTGATATAGCAGCACTTTTACATTTTATTTAGTACCTAATTTCAATTTAATTCAAGAATATGGCTGATGATTTTGATATGTTCAGATTTACAAAAGACGAAAGTACGTAGGTTTCTGACAAATGGCACTCATATTATATGACAATAATAAATTTTCGCACTTTTCATTTAATCAATAATCAAATTACTATTTTGTCTAGGATACAATTTAACTATTTTAGAAAATTCAAGTTAATCTCATTGCATTAATATTTTGATACTTTTAACGTGCTGTAAACACTTTGTTTATTATTATAAAGATATCAAATTTTTTCTTAGTCATTATGATTTAAAAATGTGCAAACGAAGTAATTTAAAGGCGAGTAAAAATCATCAGTGGCATCACCTCAATTTATGTATTTTCTAAATGAAAGAAATGGATAATACCAAATGAAAATAAGTTCAATGACCCTATGTTTTACACATGTTAGCAATGAGTCATGCATAGACAATAGTCGTTGCATCATCGTATTCAATGTATTAAATTTTTCATCTCGAATCACTAAAAGTAATCGGATCTTCGAATTCATTTTTTCAAATTTCACTGCTTCGCACAAGCGTCGATGCTGATCTTAAAATCTTAAATTACAGCAATAGATTTTTAAAATTTGATATTATTCTAGAACATTAGTAATCATAATATTCAGTAAATATATTTTTATGCGAATAAAATTTAGTTTAACGAACAGATAATACATACGCAAAATTTATTCTTGTGAAATACATAGTTTTTAGAACTTATCTTTCAACACTTTTTATTAGATCAACGAGATCGATTTTCAAGGCAATTCGAAACAATTTTTCACTTGAGGATTGTATATAAAAAGTTCAGAAATTTGAAAATAATATGGACTGAAATTTTTGAATCAACTAACATTTGAGTGTCTTTACAATATTTTTTCGTTTATTTTGACGCACATTATAGACAAATATTTCATTTTTTTTCAAAAAATACGCTTTCATACATAGTGAAATTTTTCATTACCGAGCAACTATACTATATAAATTTATAATTCCATACTTTAAATTTAAAGTATACATTCGATATCTAAAATCTTGATCTCATTACTTATTACCTAAGTACGTTTAATGATAACAATATACTTGATAATTATTACTATTGGCATAATTTCGAAATTTCGATAAACTGAAATAAAATTGAAAATATAAAAAGAATCACGCTTTGATCTGACAGTATTTAGAAAAATTTTTTATATCATAATGAACTCTTTATTTATACTGAGATAAATCATCAAGGCAATTCGTTTTTATTTATATTCAATTAAACATAATTTGAAGTCAAATCATCTCATTCATGATTTCATTTAAAAAATTTTATTCAAAATAGTCCTTGCGTTTTTAGAGTTATTCGATAACGGCTTATGAATTTATTTTCAGATATCGTCCAACTTTAAATCAATAAACGAGTTCAAAAAAAACGATTTTATCCAAGGTGTATTTTAAAATCGTATATTGAATATTCAATAAAATTTCAGATCAAAAAAGATTTTCACATATGTTCGCTTTGATCTAAACAAGTGGAACTCTATATATTTAGTACACATTGGATGAAAACAAGATAAATTTTTTAATAAATTTTAAATAAGCAAAAAATTATTTATAGTACTGCCAATAATCTGATAGTTGATCCTTACAATAAAATTCGCAAGTCTGTCAATGCACCAAATAATTATATAGATTTGAAACACTAATATTGGAAAAGATACTTTAATAGTTTGTAAAAATACTTAAAAATTTGAATTTATGCGATATAAATTTTCTGCTCTTGAAATTCGAGAGATTGAAAAAATTTTCGAGTCTATTGGTGCCTAATTTTTTGATTTCACTTTTTTGAAAAAAAAAAACCTTTTTTAGCATGATTCTTGACTAATTTGATTTGATCCTTTCTTAAAGAAAAATTTCAAGTAAAAATAAACTTATTAAATTTACATGAATGTGATTATCATTTTTAATTTATAAATTATTTAGAATTTTTGATAAGAGTCTAATCAATAAATTAATGAGTGATATTAAAATAGAAATTTTTCAATATAGTGATTCGAATTTATTAACATGCTTAAAAAACGTTCATATGTTATTAATATTATAAATAATATAAATGCATAAAAAAGTGCGAAAAAATCAGAGCAGGTGAAAAAGCAACGTATGTTTAGAGGTGACAAAGATAGCAATGAAAATTATCCCTGATTAATATTTTTATCAAAATTTTTTTTTCATTAGTGAAATTATATTTTTTTCTGATATGTGAATAATTTTTAGATGCACATTTTTTTTATTACCTACTTGATAATAAAGCAGAATTATCTAAAAAATATTAAAGAGATTGAAAATTAAAAATGCAAGGAAGTTTAGTTTAGATTAATCAACTTAGAATATGATTTGACAAAATTATTTAAACCCACACATGTGCAAATATGACACGTCATAATTATTTGTGACAAATTAAATAATAATACATAAGAAATTTTTCGAAGTAAATTTTTTTAATGTTATGGTAATGCAACTGAAAATCAAACGTTCAAGAAAAAGTTTTTCTATATATAAATTTAGATCATACTCAGATTAAATGATAAATCAAATAAAAACTAATTCTTATTTTATTAGGCGAAAATATTAAAAGCACTCCAGTTTATTGATTATGACTTTCAATATATGATTTTTCTCCTTTTAAGACTTGACCTCTAAAAAATTTGCATGAAATAAATTATTCTTTTGTGAATTATTTTTCATCGAATTTCCAAAGTTAATTTTTTATACTTCAATAGAAAACAAAATTGATAAAACCATGATATCATTAAGTAAAACTGAATACCTTATAATATTTTTAATGGTTGAATTTCAAAATAAAATTTTTGAATGAAAAAAATTCATGTCATCATTTAATTTAGGCGGGTCTGATAACTATTTGAAATAGATTTTTTTATGAATAATTAACCTAAACAATCTTTGCCTCAAGCTAGTTGGCTTAAGCTTGTAAGCCGAGATCATATTTTTGAGGTAAACTGATTCACATAATGTTGATATTTGAACAAAGAAAAAAGTAAATCTTTTAAAAACGACTTGTAATTAATATGGCTAATCCAACAAATGAAACGCAGAATTTTTATAATGCGTTCAAAAATAATGATACACTAATCTTTATGCACGATCAAACGCTTATTCATTTATTAAGTATTTTTTATGAAAAAATTTCGATGCAAATCGAATTAGAAAAATTACCAACAAAGGTAATAAAAATTTATAATTTTCTGTGTCTATTAACTATAGTTGTTTTTTTATAGTGCGAAATTTCAATCCAGTTCAACAAAGCATTTGAAAAAAAATTTATTAATTTTTAGAAACAAAATTTATGACTTTTAAAACTATAAAACATTAAACTCTTTTTTTTTTATTTGAAGATTTGCCAAAAAAAAGAAAATATCGAAAAAAATTATTTTTTTTAGTGCATCTGCATATTTTCCGATAATTTGAATAATAGGCTTGTTATGAAAATATTATATTTTTACTAAAATCTCGCAACTTTCAGCAATATTTGATACAGAATTTGATATATTGAATAAATTCTAATTAATTTAAATATCTATGAATATTTATTTTCGAATCTGGATATTATCAAAATTATAAATTTGACAATTATAATTTTTTTTATATATTCTAATAATTGATAAAATTTATAGCTATTGATAAATAAAAATTTAAAATGTGAATTGAAACTTAGTCGATAAATATTTCCATAGTAAAAAGTGAAAAAAAAGAGTGACATGAATAGTTTATTACTATTTTATACTATTTAAAAGGATTGTGATCTAAACTATGTTTAAGATTTTGAGAATATTATTATTGCAGTTCAATATTTTCTAAAAATCATTTGTATAGAAAGTGACAACTGTTTTGAAGAACTCTATTCAATAAAATGAAGAAATAATTTCTAAAAAGCGAATAAATTTATTATTTTGTTGAAAAAATTCGATGACCTTTGATAAAAATCTAGAATGAAAATGTTGAAAGCTCAGGCTCATAAAATTTTCCTTTCGATAGACTTATAATATATATAAAAACGTAATAAGTCCGTAATATGAATCGAACATTAAAAACATTAAATAACTGAAATTATATCCGCAAATTATGACATATGTCTCGATAAAATCGACAAAATAAATCAAGAATTTGAAGGACTTAATAAAATTTTAAAATATAACTTTAAAGTCAATTAATTGACATTTAAATCTACTAATGAAATTTATAAAAATTTTTGATGAAGTTTATATTTAAAATTTAATTTTGGCGAGGATTTTGGAATATTTAGTCATGAAAAAATATTTGTTAACTGCAAAACGGTTTCTTTATTATTACAAATAATTCGGTAAATAATATCAGATAAAATCGAAATAAATAATAAAATTCTAAAGTATACAAAAACTTATATTATTTTGAAAAAAAAAAATTTTTAAAATTATACAAAATGTTCAAAATA
>BLXL01004165.1:0-21158 GCA_023170135.1 Acarapis woodi | reverse complement strand
ATTATTAAGTTTTTTATTTTCAAAGCGCTAATATGTCTAAAATTTTATTATCGAAATTGACGTTTGAATGCGTGAAACCAATATATCTCTTTTTCACAGAATGAAAAAAAAAATTGCATATATGCAAATGAAAAAAAATGTTTAGTCATCGATCTGTTCAGTTTTTTATCAGAACTGCTCAACGAACATTACATATTGATCGAAATAAATTTTCGAACAAATGTGTTGAAAAGAGAAAATTTTAATTCAAAGTGTTAAATTAACAAAAAAAAAAAAAAAAACTTGATAAAAAAATATTTGAAAGCATGTGTAAAAAATTTAATTTTGGACTCTACAGTTCATGATTGAAACAATTTATGTTTTTATATTTATTTTTTCAAGTGTAGAAATTCAAAAAAATTTCATTGCAGATCAGAATTGAAATCAATTAGTTTTATCAAAAATAAATCTTAATCAGTAAACGAAAGAAAAGGAAACAAATGAAACATTGTTTGCATATTTTAAGAATTTATTTTAAATAAAATTAAATCAATAAATAATGATTAATATTTAAAAATTCCAGGAAAAATATATTTAATGAAAATTACTGCAATTTTAAATTTTAATTATAATTTTGAGTTTTTAACGACAAACAAACTGAATAAACTTGCGAGTTCGTTTTTCTGTTAACTGGCAGTGGTAAAATGGTGAATTCAAAAACCTTTTATTCTCTTTACTATTTTATTTAAGACAATCTAAAATCAAAATCGTATAAAAAATTTGTACTTATAAAGATTTTTAAAACTGCTACCTCGAGTTTTAAGATTCTAGTAAACATAGTAAACTAATATAATTGAACTAATAGATTTGAAAGTTAGTTTATAGGTTTTACTAATAAATTTTTATAAATTTCGAAATAAAAGGATTGAGTTGTAGATTCTCTTCATTTGAAAAATCTCTAGAGTCTTTATTTATTTGATTAATTGAAATAAAGGTCTTGAATTAGATGGAATTTCTTAAAAAAACTACTAAAATAAATACTATTAGTTAATTAGCTTTTGTTGACTACGGAAAATTTTCGGTAATTCAAATAAATGACTTTTATGCATCTAATAAACAGTTTACTTTAATTTTCTAATTTTGAAGTTCAAAACATTAAAATTTGAACTTAAAGTATAAGTAATAACTGAAATTTGATTTGTAAAATGAAAATTTTTTGGGTATAATGCTATTTCGAGCATCGTCTAAAAAAGACTTCAGCAAGTTTGAAAACGTGTATAATTATACTTTTCAATAAATTTAATAATTCGCAAATAATTTTGATCATTCAGTACCAAATAGAAATTTAAAATATTTTAAGCTTATTATTTGGTCTATTTTAAGCCTGATTATTTATTTAAATAATTTCAAAACTATGCTTATCTTAAAAACTTCTATTTTAGAAAAATATTTTAGAAAATAACACATCAAAAATTATTTATTTAACAAATTGAATTTTATTTTAAATAATACATAAAAATTTTCGATATTCGAGCATACTTTTTTAACTCTTTCATTCATTTTAAGTTTTTAAATTGATAAAATACTTCATATGAACATTACTCGATTACATTTTTATGATCATACAATTTTTAAAATTTTAGTTGTTACAACTAAAAACCGCTAAATGTTGTTTATTAATTGAAATTTATACAAGAAAAGCAATAAATAAATAGGTTATCTTTTAACGATTCTTTAAATTTATAAAATTACCTGTAGCAGAAGTGTTTGATCAAACAACATTTAAACTTCTTATAAAGAGAAAAATTGATTCAAAATACACTTTCCGGAATAATTTTTTTTTTCAAAAATGTATTTTATAACAAAAAACTAATTGACTTTTATTTGAATAAATGAAAATTGCGACTTTTGTTCAATTCTTAAACAGAAATCGAAAGTTCTTGGTTTTTTTATAAATTAATTTAATCTATTTAGAGTCGATAAAGCTATTCAGATTTGAAAAATTACTATTCAAGCAAATCTTTAAATTATGTTGAAAAATGGTTATAAATTAAAAATACTTTGATTCAAATCCAACAATAGGTATACAATTAAATGACATCAGCAAAAATTTTATTTATTTTAAAAATTTTACCCGTATTTTCAAGTTATAAAATTGTTGTAAAAAAAATGTTAAAAATGTTAAAAATCGATCCTGAAAAACTCTCGGAATGAAAATTCAAGAAAATATATCTGTTATATTAATAGATTAATTCTTTTGGTAATGTAAATTTAGGCATCAAATCAAAATGAATAGATAGGATTAGATTTGTGTTGGTGATCGAAAAAATGAGTCGAATTTTTCCAAGTTTTTCAGCGTATAAATAATTTTTATTTTCAAAAAAATTTTTCCATTTGAAACTATTTACTTTTTTTTGAGCAATTCACAAGATTGGGTAAATTCAAACAAAAAAAAAACGCTTTTCATTGATATTTAAATATTCTTAGAATAGTTATAATATGCCCTAATTTTACGCAATAGAATAAATATTTAAGTGAAGTAATGTTAATTTATTTAACCTATATAATTTTCGTGTAAGATTTTAAATTTCAGATTATCTATTTCAAGAATCATGTAAAAAAGCTTACAGATATTTTCCCATTTATCACTTTATTTAAAATAGTTTAGAGAATGTTTATAGATTTTCAAATTTCGATTGACAAAAATGTAAAATTTTTAATTTGTGGTGGTTTTTAATTTGGGTTCATATGTTTTTATGTATATTCAAACTCTTTTTTTTTTTGCTACTTGATTCATGATCGAAATGGATCACATTATGTTCATTAAAAAATTTTTAAAAGACTTAAAATTATATAAATTATCTAAATATGAAAAATTAAAAATTATTGCAAGAATAGTAAAAACGACAAATCAATAAAGTTGAGTTCAAGTAGAGATGTTGAGATTCATTACTAAAAGGGAAAAAGAAAGAGAAAGTGAAATTTTCAAACAATTTTAAGCCGAAACATTTTTAATTCACTACTTGACGATCACATTTTTTGTTAGAAATTATTAAAAAAAAATGATCTTAACATTAAGAATTTGAGACCTAAGACAGTATCAAATTTTAGACCATTCTATCCCTGTTCTCTTCTATACGGAACAAGGGATGGTATTGATGATCTCAAACGTAGGTTGATGAGAAAGTTGATTATTTTGATAAAAAAGATAAATATTTTATTCATATTAGAAAAAAGTATGATTCTAAAGAAAATGATGAATTAGAGGAGTAAGGTGAAGATTTAATAAATAACTATTAGAATCAAGCGTTATTGATACAGCTTGGAAGACCATTCTAATACTAAATGTTTCAGAGATCATGATGATCTCCAATTAGCAGATTTTTTGGAAGAGATCATTAAGAAAATAGAGCAGATAAATATATTGAAACAATGTGAAGTAGGGAAAAAAATTATGAATTTACTATTACAATGATATGTACCATTTAGTAGAAATTCGGAATATAACAAGAAGATAAATTATCTGGTTGAGAAACTAATTCATTTGAAACTTCAATTTTTATTATAGTAATGAAGATAATCCATAGTTTAGAAGGTGATTCAAAAAATCATTTGAGATTGACCAGCAATCAAGTATTGTAGAAATTTCGAAATATTGCGTAAGTCAATGCAAAAAACTATCATCAGAAGAAATATGAAAAAACAGAGAGTACATTAATTTTCTCATTAGATTTACTAAGTATTTTTAAATTTCTCTTATGTAAGCTATAAATTTTATATTTTTGTTTTTTTTATATTGTGTCATAAATGATTATGACCAATTGATGATATGATATAATTCAATTATTCTAATTTGAAACAATTGAAATGCGATTTTTCAATTGAAATCAAAGTTTTCAGTAAGAATAGTGACTTTTCAGATTTCGTTTTATAAACGTAATTAGCCAACTTAAACTCACAAAAATTAGTTTTTAATGCCGAAAATTATAATATTTAAAACGCTACTAACGATTTATTTTGATGATTTTTAATGTTAGATTGTATAGTTTACATTTTTTATTTGGTTTGCTTTAGTAGATTCCATATTTTAAATTGTACTATTTTTTGAATGTAGGAAAGCAAAAAATTTCTTACTTAATAAATGATGTAAGATTTTTTTAAAAGAGGATGTCGATAATTTGATCAAAGCGCTTAGTAAGAGTAATTTAAATAAAATTTGATACTAATATAAATTTTTAGATTGTAAAGATGTCAAAGTTGATGAGGTACATCAATGAAAATGAATCAGCAATAAAAAGAAAAAATAAGATAAATTCATTACATATGTCAAAATTACTGTTACTTTAAATAGCGAAAATCAATGAAAAGCGAATTTTGCAAGTTTATAATTGAATCAGTTAAGAATGTTTGTCGATAAGCAAACAAATTTGAAATATATTCAAATGAACGTGTAAAATTAAAAATATTCTTTGATTTATTTAGTAAGGAAAAGTTAAAAAACAAGTTGCAAAAAGTATAGTTTTACAATTTTTTTTATAATTTTTATGCTGAATTTTATTATTTTTTTTTTTTAATTTTCAATTTCAATTCCTTATTCTATAAAATTTATTCAGAAAAATAATTAGAAGCTTATTAAAACTGTAAACTTGATTGATCAAATTCGAAATCGGAATTAATTATTGTGATTAAATTTGAGAAATAATTACCAATTTTTAGAAATGATCAAAAAACATATTTCTAATAAATTTTCGAAATGCTCAATTTTTAAAATTAGGACTTTAAATAGGCTTTGAATGAAATTTTAATAGAAAATTTTTCAGAATGCCATTTTTACCACGAAAAAAAAAGATCCGTAAATTCTGAGAATGCCAAAAAAATTTTTTTTAAACATTTTCTATTTATTTATTCGTTTGTCATTCAGTTGAAAAATCTTGAATTCGAATCTATAATATGGATGGCATTAAAATTTTATTTATGAATTTAGCTTTTCAAAAGTTAATAAACTCTTGATGAATTTTATTTTCACTAAACCAAATTCTTTTATGAATCGTCAAGCAATATTAAAATTTTAATTTGCCAATTATTGTTGTGAATTAACTTTTGCAAATGTTTCAAAAATTTTTTTCTCTTTTGTATAATCGCTTTTTAACTTGTAAAAATTTTCTAAATTTTTTAGCGATATTTCGAATTCAAACAAAATCATCATGCTTGACTTAATCTTTTCGCTTATTTACCATATAAAAAATAAAATATTAGAGATTCAAATTTTAAAAAACAAATTTTATGCCATTGTTTGAAAATTTAAATTTCAACTTGAAAATTTTTGCGAATTCAACATACTAATCAGGATGTTTAATTATTATTTTTCAAAGTTTATTTTTACATTAGTAATTATTTCATTAATAAACTATTGAATAGTATAAATTACTAATTTAAAAAATCAGCTTAAATTAATGATTCTAGAATTAACAATTTCGTACTTGATTGAAAGGTGAATCTAAGCACTGATTTTCTAATTTGAACAATATTCATTAAATAATTCAATGATTTTTTGATGCCAAATGATAAATTTTATCTTGGAAATTATTAAGTAAACTATTAGGTATCGCGATGTCAATAATAATATTATTTCTTAATTATTCTTATAGTTTAACAATAATCAATTATTGATTACAAGCAAAGTTGTTTGAATAATATATTAATTAATGTGCTGCTGAAGTCGAATTGATTTTGAATATTATCAAATCATTAATGACTATTATTTGAAGGCAATTTAAAAGTTGTAGACATTTGTTTGGCAATAAAAATTTTTTAATCACTTGCCGGAATCTAGAAATCGAAACTAAATTGAATATAAATGTTATGCACTTACAATCTTATCTAATTATCGAATTGGCTATTTTTTTAAACATATTTTAAACATTTCAAAAATTCCAGATTCTATGATAAAACGAGAACATGAAAAGATTTTCATGCATGTAAATTTAAAGTTTTGAATAAAATCTATTCTAATTTTAAGTTTTTTAATTAATGTGTTGAGTATTTACGAAATTTAAAAAAATGTTGACTATTAGAAATCTATTTAAAATTTTCTTATTATCTTGACAATCATACACATATTAATATTAAGCATTTCTACGGATAGTTTGTAATCATATATATGGAAAATTTTTAATTTTATTATTTGTGGTTAGTGGTTAACGATCATTTGTGAATGATTTTTAAATGGGACTATAAGGAATTTATTCTAATTTCTACCATTTCAAATAATAATTATCAAGTCTCATTGCATACAATATAATTTTTAACCTCAATTTGTTAAAATTTTAATCAATATTAATTCATAGAAAGAAAAATAATACGATCAGCAAACTAATTTTAAGGGCCGTTAATTAACTCTCTGTTTACCAGAAAGACTTTTGTTTTGTATTTTGATTCGATTTGTATTAAGAACTATATTAGTTACTTAAAAGTTTATATATGTCTTGGTTTATAATCTTTATAATATTTAACTAACTAGTTAACATCTTAATAAGCAATGATTAGTAACCTTGGAATTGTAAATTCATTTTCATTTATTTTCTGAAATTTAACTTCTTGGTTTAATTAATTTCAATTTATCTATACATTAGACATTGATCTCAAAACTAATGAAATACTTTGGAGATTTGGTTTTATATATTTTTTAAATTAATCTAAGGTTGATTTTAAATTTTATTTACAAATACTATTAATAATATAAAAAAAAGTTTGTTCTAAAATATCGAATCCGAGGGAAGCTTGAGAAAAATGCTACCTGACTTAAGTAACTTTTTTTTATTCAAAATATTTAAAACGACGAATCGCTTTTTACACAAACGCACTATCATAAATATTTTTTTCAATTTTCTATTTCGATAGTTTATTTTTTTTATTTAAAAATCCACGCTTTTAAAATGATTTAGCTAATTTATTAATCTAGCTTCAATATTATTTTAATTTAATTTTTAAGAAACGGAAGTAAAATTTTATGGTCAATAAATTAGTAATATTACAATATTGTAAACAATTTTTTTTTATAAATCTTTGAAAATTAAAATAATAAAAAGGTTTAAATTTTTCTTTATTAGTAAAATTAGTCTAAATAAATTTTCAAGAATAAGGAATAAGTTTATAAGTTTAATTACTTAATACTGCATAAAGGCATGTTTTGTTATCATGTATCAATTTTATATAATCTCACTTTTATTAAATTGTTTTATGTCAGGTATTTGTATATAGATAAAATGAAAAAATTTTCACCTTTTTTTTGTCATCTTTTATTTGCTAATTTTTTTAACGTCATGTTACTAAAAAAATATTTGAGATATGTGAGTTCGTAATAAGCATTATGTGCTTATGATTTAAAGAGGGTAAAAAATTAATTTAATAAAAAAAATTCAGTATTAAATTTGCAATTTATTCTTTTATTCTTTTAATCTCCCCATAAATAAATCCTATTGAATTTAACTTTACATTGTTACGTTTGAAAGTTTTACCCCTTTATTTAATTCTCTATGAAATAAATTAAACATTGCTTTACTTAAGTTTTTTTTATGAGCAAAAAATTTCTACATTAAATTTTATTGCACATCTTTTTTGTATCAATGATACTCAGAAATTTTAAATGATGGAAAATCTTTCGAAAATTTATTACTTTATTTGAATCACACGCTTAGTATTTATAAATTTAATATATGATTTTTACCAATTCCATTCTCAATATTGTTCGCCTATTGACATAAATAATTGATAAAATTTTCTTTCAAAAATATAGATGCTTTTGTAAAAAAGTTAATTTTTTTTTCTTTTTGCTTGTTTGAACAAAAACTTTAAATCGTATAAATATTTTTATTGATCGAATTTTAAAAAATATAGAATAAGTTCGAAAATAAAAAATTATTCCAAAGATATAATTTAGACATTTGAGTTTATATAATTGAAATGGAAACATTCTGCTTTTATAATCTGTTATTGCCTGCACCTCTAATTTACTAGTCAGTTTACATGATCACAACAACATTTCCTCTAAAACTTTTCTTTAACTCAATCAGAGCTATTTATATGATTTAATGACTCTTTGATAAATAGAGTTTGTTTTGGTTTTTTTTCATTCGATTAAAATTCTATTGCAAGATTTTATTACAAGAATGTTATTTTTATATGATCTTTGATAATTATACATTCCAAAAAATTTGCAAGGAGTAAATTTAATGGGCTATTTACAAATAATTTTTTCTTTGATCCTGTAATTGTATTTAAAAAGTAAGCTGGTTAAATTTCTTATTTTCTTGTTCATTGTTAAATTTAAATTTATCGCTTTTTCAAATGCTAATTTTTAATTTTAATATGATTATTTTCATTTTAAATAAGTGTGATTAAATTTTCAAATTTCATTTCGATTTTTGAATTGATAAATTTCAAGTATCAAATAAGCATGTTAATTAAATATTGTCTGATATTTATTTATTGAAAATAATATTCAAAAATAAAAATGCATTCTTTATCATCAATCAGAAATATATCTTGAAATTTCGCATTGAAACTTAGAAAGCATATTATTCAGACTTTGAAAATCGGAATAAAAAATTCAAATTCTAAATTCTCAGTTTGAAATTCAAATTGCAATCGTTTAAATGAGTAAAATAACATGCTATGAATTTCTTTGCATATAAAATAAATTAAACTAAAAAAAAATATTCAATTTTTTATGAAAAAACTTTTAATTAAAGCTCTTGAAGCAGTATATCGTTCAGAATAAAAAAAAAAAAAAAAAAAACATCATCGCTCAGTGCAATCTATTCATTAGTCTTTTGTTAGATAATTTGGATTCTTCAATTATGCTAGTTGTACCTATTGCACATTCAAAATCTTTTATCCTTTTTTATTTTTTTCTATAAATTTCTTTGTATGTTGTGAACTCGCTAAATTCAATTCTTTTTCTACTAATTCTTTAACATAGATTTTGATTTTCAATTTTTTTATTTATTTTTCTTTGGAAATTTGTTTTTTGTGTTGTAAATTTTTTACCAATTAATTCGTGATATTTTAGTATGTATTCCTCCGCGGTTCGGACAAAAATGAACCTTGTAGTGGTCAAATGATTTTATAAATTAGAGAAACGTTTTTTCCAAAACTGCATTTAGAGCGATTATTTTCTAAATAATGAATAGAAATTCAAATTCTGAATCTAAGAATTAATTTTAATTTTTTTTTTTACCCTGATTCTGAATTTTTAAGTAAAAAACCTAACTTGTTGATTACCTCTCGTTAATTAGTTTTGGACTTGATATAGAATCCAATTTTTCTTTAAATTTAATAATGATTAGAAAATAAACTTTTTTTTCCGAAAGTAGGTATTAAAAAAAAATTATTAAGTTTCTTTTTAGATTTGTAAAGGAAAATGTTGAAATTTTGTTGACCAACTTTCTGACATTTTGTGTACTCTTTGAAATTTTTGTCCATTTTTGATGTAAAATCTAGATAAAATACTTTGTTTTCACGATTTTTTAAAAAAGGAAAACTAGCTTTAAAGAATTTCAAAATAACTACATAATTTTATTTAGGATTCAAAATAGTTTTTATTAAAATTTTCATTTGAAGTTAGCTAAATATATACAAATTTTATTATCTTGACATTCTAGAAAAACTGACAAAAGATCAATTTTATGTCTTTAAATCTAAACAGTGTAATCTTGATAAAATTGAACATAAGTTATATCTATTTTTGTTGTATTAAAATTGTTGTAAAAACTTGTCCCCATGAAATTTTTATTTTCCTTAATTAACAAAACATCACCATTCAACAAACAATTCAATCAGAAAAGAAATAATTCTAAAATCTAGATTATTGAATTATTAATCCAGTTGATGATGATTGAAAGCTATTATTGATTTTATATTTAAAAATCTAAACCTTTTTACAATTTGAATGTTTGATTTGCATTATTCTATTTAATTAGATTTTATTGATTGATTCAATAGAGCTATAAAAAAATAAAAACAAAGGTAGTTAAATTTGTGTATGTTTTTCTCGCATAATTTATCCAATTCATTTTTTTCAGACGATATTATATGCCTCATTTTTAAAAATCATGTTTATCAAGACTTTTTTATTTTGTTCGGTATATCAAACATAATAATTATATAATACCTAAGTTATAGAAATTTCACCCATAATTTATTAGGGAATTTTCTTTAAAAATTAAATTATATTAACAGATCAAATTTCTGGGTATCAAATTTTAATTTTTAAATCAACGTTTTTATAATTCTGAGTTGAATTATTTTAATATTCAATTATTTCAGTGCCTACTAACTTTTTCGAATATATGAAAATAGTGAAAAATATTCGTTTGGTGAAATATTTTTTTTCAGAGTAACGATTTCCGTGAATTCGCAAGTGAACCATAAGTATGTGTTATCATTTTTTATTTTTTATAAGCTTATTAAAAAATAAAATATGTTTTTAGATTTTCTTCACTTTTTTTTTAAATTTGAATAAAATTATTTAATTTTCTTTTTTTTAAAAGAAAAAGCGATAAAATAAAATTCATTGTAAAGTTGGACCTCGATTTCGTGGATACTTCCAATCTTAAAAATTAAAAAATGTCTTCACTTCGGAAGATCGTCTAATAATTACGTATATATTAGAATTTAAAACAAAGTTTTTTTAATTTTTAATTTCAAATTCGTTCAATCGGCTAAAAATTTCACACTGCTGCTTTTGATTTGAAAAAAAATTAGAGAAACCGTAAGTTACATAGAGAAACTAATGAAAAGAAATAAATTTATTTTGATTGTGCTCATAAGAATTTTTACAAAAAGTTTTTAAAATTTTTTAATTAAATATAAACAATATAACATAATTTCTTAAATCCAAAAAATATATTTGAATTATTTAAAAAAATTCTGCAATTATTAGAATAAATTTTTTTCAAAACTTGAAACGAACTGATTGATTTTGATTTTTCCGGAGCGTAATTTTGTGCTCGCCATCGAGGCGGTTATTTATGAAAATCCATTGCTGAAATTATTGTTGAAGACAACTTAAGTAACAGGCTAAAATATTTTATATTTATTAATTTTAATAATTTCGCGAAATTTGATTTTGATTATTGTATAAAAAAATCGTAATAAAATAAGTTGTAACGAGGATAATTCTTTATCTAAATGTATCGATTTCAAATATTTTAAAAGAGCCCTAATCTAATAGCCATTGATTTCAAAAACTCGTTTGAATTTTTATAACGATTGCTTAATAATGAAAAATTTGTTTTTTCGATTCTTAATCATTAAAAAAATTAAGAATTCCGCCCAAATATGTTTTCTTTTTTTCTTACCTACTGTTGTCATTTCGAAAATTTTACGCTAGACTTTAATCTAAAAAAATGTATGAGATCGAAAATAATTTTTTTTTTTATATTTTAATGAGCTAATTGATTAAATTGATTTTTGATATTACTCAAGAATTTTAAAAAAAAATTCAAATTTCCCGGTAAAAAAATTTACCGCCAATAATATTATGTAACAATCTGAAAGGATCATGCCATCTTTTCCAAAACATCATTACTTTTTTGATTTTAGTTTCGTTTGAAAAAAAAGTTCCTAAATGTATTTAATGAACAAGTTAATAATAATCTACGTGTTGAGTCATGGTAGAACTATAAAATTATAGTCCAGCTAAAAAAAAATTTCACATGGACTAAAATATTTAACATTATAATATTCACTACGCTTGCAAAATGAAAAATTCTTTAATTTAATTTAATTTAATTTTTTTAGTGAATAAAGTAATTTTTAAACAAATTAAAACTACCTGTAAATTTTTGACAAAGTCAAACGAAAATTTTTTTAGAGATAAGCTTTCTCCTAGAAACAAAACTAGACAAACAATTGAAATAAAATTTTTTTTATCAATTAAATTAATCCTTAAAACTTAAAAACCTTTTTGCTAAAAAATCGAATCGAAAAAAAAATACTAAATTTTGAAAGCAAATTTCGAATATTTGCATTCAAAATATTAAATAACTACCTAATCCAATATTTAATTCGGTCGACTTATCGAAATTCAAGACTTTTTTTTTTAAAGCGATGTTTGAATTCGAATTTCAATGATCTTTTTTTTCGATTTTTTCACAAAAAAGGTTTTTTTTTAAAGATCTCAAGCGATTAAAGAGATTAGTTTCAAACAAATCCTAAATTTAAATGCTAATTGTGATAGATTATAAAAACTTCATCTTTTAAATTTTTTAAAAATTTTTTATTAAATTATGCTTGTTATTTTCTAAAATTACAAAAAATAATCAAAGTCAAAAAATTAAATGAATCAATTTTTATTCAAATTTCGAAGTCACTGTTTTTCCGTCCCAATTTTTTCTTAAGAATTTTTCATTTTCTAAAAATCATAATAAACTTAAGAATTTCTTACAAATTCATTAGTTTCATGGAAAAAGGCGGATTTAATTTTTGCACTCATAAACTATAAAAATTATAGAAAACCTTTCTGGAAGTACCAACAGTGACATTCGATGTGATAAATAGTCTCATTTATCTATTGTGTTTTCAATAATTTGAATTTCGTATATTTCCATTCTAATTTGATTAATCTTAATTTTTCTCTCATTTTCACATTAATAAAATTATTTTAATGAATTATCTTATTATGTGTTAATTTTTTTTTTGTGTCATTAAAAATTCCCTTAAAAATCATATTTTCTTTAAACAATAGAACTTACTTAATAATTTGCCTTATTATGAAAATTTTAAGCTATTCTGAAACACATCACATACAAAGAAATATATTAAATTATTTAAGGCAAAATTATGACTATTTTGAACCGTTCGGCATTGATGACAGACAAAAAAAAATTATCTGGAAAATCAATGATGCTAATTTTGATCCCATGTATACAAACTATTTATTATTATTATTTAACTTTATAAAAAAGGGTAAAATCGATTTTTTTTTAATTTTTTTAAATGATTTTAAAATGTTGAAAGTATTTTTTTTATGTCAAAGAATGTAATATATTTTTTTTAGTTAAAATTAGAATTAAAAAAAAAATTGTGAAGATAGTAATTCAGATCTTGCAAAAGATTAGTCAAGGCAATCATTTTTAAATAAGTGCATTTAAAAAAAAAAATAAAAGATCAAATTTCACATATAAATCTTTGCTTTTGTAAATAATTTATTTTGAATGATTCAATATTATATTTTGATTAAGTTTCAAGTTGATATATTTTATTTAGATTTTTGAATTTCAAAATTATATTTTTAAATTCTTAGAAATTATGAAACTAAATTTTTCATCATTCGTTTTAAAAAGCTATATCGATATATGTAAATTTATTAGCCGATTCATCATACTAAAATAAAATTATACGAAATAAGAGCAAAAAAAAAGAATTAAAGCCAGTAAAAAATTTTTTCGGCCTACTTACAAATTTTTTAGGGCTATAAGAAATTCTTCATTTCGAATTGTAAAAATTTAACATTGAATATTATTGCATGCTTAAATGACATGAAATCATAAAAATTAGAGCTTCAAACATTTTTATTCAAAATATCTCTTATCGGAACGATGCAAAAAAAATTGTCTAGGATAAAATAAAGCTACTTTTTTTGAAATTTATCTCAATGGCACCTTACTTCACAATATCAAATAAAAAATGAGAGTAAAATTACGATTTCGAAATTAGCAAATTTAGTAGAACTGAAGGTTTAATATGCCGATAATTTATAAAAATTTAATTTTATATGGTAAGCGTCGAAATTTGATAAATTATAAGATATCGATAATTAAAATTTTTTGTATCTATGAATGATCAGTTATATATACATTTTCAACTTAGGTGCATTTCGCACATTTTTATAAACAGAATTTTTTTTTGAAATAAAATGTACAAAATTTATAGAAAAAAAATTATTTGACTATTCACAAAAATAAAATGATAAATATCGATTGAATATTAGAAAATTAATGAAAAATAAAAACGGTCCTAGTAACAAATTAAGACATGATGAATTGTTTCGGTTTCCGGCTATAATTGAAAAGAAATATTACTGTCAGAATGTAATTTATATCTTTAATTTAAAAATTATATTTTAATATAAGTGAATAAATAAGATTATTCAAATAAGATTACAACTTGTTTACAACAAAAAAAAAAAAAAGATAGCGTGATCAAAACTAACTCACCGTGAACAACCAAGAAGATTTCTGAATCCTCAGTATAAAAACTTCCTTCGACAGAAACTTCACAGTAAAAAGTGCCGGTCGTTGATTCATTCACATTTTTGAGTCGTATTCGGTGAATATTAGATTTCGATTTCTATAAATGAAAAATTTGTTATATTAATACAAGAATTTTAAAATTCTTATCATTTTTTATTTATTAAAAATGTTAATCGAAAAATTTTTATATTTATTTTTTCCGTATTTTAAAAAAAATAAAAATTTTGTAAATGATTTATTTTCTAAGTAAAAAAAATTTAAAAGTTAAATATATCAAGAAAAAAAGCTACTATTTAGTTAAATTTTCATAAAAAATATCAGAAAAAAAAATCTCGATTTAATATTTTAAATATTTTTTATTAATTATTTTGAATTAAAACAATTTAAATCATTTGTTGAGAAATTCATTTTAAAATTTTTATTAGCTTTTTGAATTTGAGTAAAAATTAAATCGTAAGAATAAAACAGGTTTACGAAGTTTTGATTATGATTCTCGCCTTGAATTTAATTGACAAAAAATTTATTTCGTCATTAGATTACATTATCAAAATTTATAGAACAAATAAAAATAATTTATATATGCCTTTGTTTAACATCTATAAAAATTCAATTCTCACGAAACAGAATATAAATATCCTTTTCAATTAATTTTCATTATGTGAAATAATTTTAATTTTTATTAAAGTCTTGAATATTAAAGACCATAAAAAAAGCTACCGACGATAGATTATACAATCGCTTTGAATGACAATGAAAAGCCTATACGATTAGATGATTTTCATGATTAAGTCGTGATCGTGATTAACTTCAATTAAAAGAGAATGGGTTTTTCGGCATTGATTAGGCTAAAATTTATCTTGAAACTCTTTTTTTTTATGATTATTTAATTTGTCAAAAAAAAAAACGATTTATCAGATATAGTGCGTGAATTTTTTTTATATCTTGGCTTTTTAAATTTTAACTTTTTTTTCATCTCAATATTTGAAATCAAAAAATTTTATGGAAATTATCTCGAATTATCGATAAAAAAAAATGAGTAACAGATCGAACTACAATTTCTCAATATCAAGTTAAAAATAAAGGCGATGAGCATAATTTTTTTATCCTCATTATTCTTTGACACTTTAATATCCTAAATAGTTGATTCACTAAAATTTACAGATTTAAAGAAATAAAAGTTATCGAACACATGAGATTTTGATCGGATTTGAATAAAAAATTTTTTTTCCTGTTTTTTTTATAAACTCAGAAAAATTTATCGAAGCAATCAATATTAAACTATTTTTATATGTAAATTTAGTAGTCTCATATTAATTACCAAGTAAAAAGATTTCAAATTTTTCATTTCTATTCTTAAATTTATATAATTATTATTTCCGCATATCATATAACTTGAATATTGTAAATTCAATAAATTTTTATACTAATAAATTTTTTCAAAAAAAAAATTGAAATATAAATTAAAATATCAAAATTCGCAACTCCAAAAAAATAGGTATAAGATTTTTGATTACGAGAACCAAAAAATAAATATATTTTGTTGAATTAGCATATATGTTTGCTATATATATACCTAAATCAATTTCTAGATGAATTTCGAAATTACTAATTAAAGGGCCGATGAAGTTTGACAATTCTCTGCATGAACTAATTTTTAATAATTTTTCGGTCATGTGTAAGCCCTAAACATCTCTTGAAAAGAACCAGTTTATTCTCAATCCGATTCGTATTTTAGCATACTACAAACTCAAATTTAACCATTCACCTTTTGATAGCATTTTTCTTCAATCAAAAAAATTTGAAAAAAAAAAAAAATACTTACATCAAGTTGGATTCCTTTGACTGGAAAATGAAGTGTTGACCTGTTACCTTCTATTCGGAAAAATTCCCGTTCTTCTTTGTACCATTTCAAAGAGTATATTCGTTCATTGTTCAATTCAAAAACACAAATCAAATCCACGTCGTCTCCTACTTTAACATATTTGTTCAAAATTTTAATTCCTTTTACACGAACTGTTTTTGTAACTGAAATAAAACATAAAAAAAATTTAATTAATTCATAAATTTAAAATTTTTATATTAGTTGCCTAATTAATCGTAATATTTTTTAATTCTTAGAACTATACTTTTTTATTTTGATCAGCCAATAACTATTGATTTGATATTTGATCTGATAGTGGATTTGTTATTTTTTTTCAATAATTCTAATTGAATTCAATTGAAACGAAATTTGTATTTTGATTTAAATATTGGAAATTTTAAACAAATGGCAAAAATATTATATCTTTGATCTTTTTGATTATGAAAAGGTTTGTAATTAAAGTGGTAATATTAAAAACAAGAAAGAAAATTAATCAAAATAATCGCTTTCTAGAAAGTTTTCAACAATAACTTAAATTTATAACTTTCAGATAACTATAGGATTAAATTGAAGGAATTACTAAATTATTTACCTCTTTGTTAGTAATCATAATATAGAAAGAAGGGTGCAGGTAAATAAAAACAGAAGTTTAATTTGGCTAATTAAGGAAAAAAACGAATTTGAAATGCAAAAAAAATAAATCGACAAGAGACACAAAAAATTTTTCACAATGGTATACTTTTCTTCAATTAATTATCTATTGAATTTTTCTATTCTTGTTTAGAATTCTAATTTTGTATAGAATGTTTTATTAAAGTCCACCAAAACAACGATTAAAAATGGACTGATTTGAAAATAAAATTCGAAGTATCAGCTTATTAAAAAAAAATATAATGAGGCGGCCTCTATTTTATTCGCTAAAATTTGAGGAAATTGCTGTTAGTTTTACTAAATGCTGTTTGTCAATCTAAGTTTATTAAAAAGTTATGGAAGTTTAACTACATTTGAAGTTTTATTCTTCACATTGAAGCATGACTGATGAAAATAGGAAATCGAGCAACGTGTTCTGAAAACAAAAAGCTATTTTTTTGCACAGGTTCATTCTCATTTTGACTTTTGAGGTAGAACTTTAATTAAAACTTTTTTCATTGCTGAATTAATTGATCAAACTAGAAAATAAATTCCTTTTTTGCTGTTTTGAACTTGAATAATTTTATGAATATAATTAGTTTAATATCTAAATTTAAATGCTTATTTTATGTTGCGTTTTCGCTCAAATTTGCTAAATTATAGCGAATTTAATATTTGAGAAGCCTCTAGAAAAGCAAATAAAAAAATTTTAAAAGCATTGTGATTAGTAAACTTACGAGTAATAGATATTGAGAAAAACTAAATATTAAAAATCAAAAAATTGATAATCTCATTTGAAATGGTCGGAAATGAAATTTCCAAAAAAAATTTTAAATATTTTATATTGTACCAAATCGTATGAATTAAGAAATTTCGAAATTGAGTCTCATATACGAAGATATCCATATCAAAATCAAACCGTCTTTTATTTAGTCTAGAAATTTTTCTAGTTTCATTTGAATGAATTAGTTTAAATTCAAATATTAAATTAACATAAAAAATTTAAGACTTTATATTATTACGATATAATATATATATTTAGTTTAATATTAAGTTATTTCTCAATTTTAAATTGTGAATTAAAATAAAATTTTTGATATTTTAATTCATGTTCATATAATTCGAATTTTATTTTTCTCCACCTCAAATCAACAATAATTGATTTTAGCTTATAATCTGCATATGTAATTAGACTTCAGAAAATATTTATTAAAGCTTTACAATAAAAAAATTTAACAAGTAATGAAATTTGTGAAATCATTATTTTCAATTATAATTTTTAACATAATCCCGAAAAAAATGTTAAAAAAAAATCTAAATGCATAAACATATCACAAATTGGAATGAAATTGAATTGGTTAAAAAATCACCTTTAAAATTAAAGCCAAAAAAAAACAAATAGTAAGTTAATAGTGACTAAATAGTTTGTTCGAGAATCCTTCAACTACAAATACAAATTTCACTTAAAATTTAGATCAGACGTGTTGAGCCTAAAGCATAAATTTAATAAATTTCAAAAACTTATTTTATCATTACAATACTTCTAAGTAAATGACATTCAATCATGAAAAAATTAAAGAGTAAGATATTTCATTGTGATAAATTTCGACAACAAATGATCTTAATTTTTTCTAATTACCTTTGAATGTGATTAGTAAAATAAAAGTGATCCACAAGATAAATTGTAGATTTTTCATTGTTCTTGACGATTTCTGTGTTCAACACCAAATATGGTTTTAGTATTTCTGAGAAATCGAATGATACGATCTCATGAACGAATATTAATCAAATACTTGAATTAGATTACATAGTAGATACTAGCTTTCACATTATTATATAGCACAATTCAAAAAATATTGATATTAATCTTTGCTTTTAAGTTGATTATCGTGATCCTTTATTTTGATTATTATATTAAAGAAGAGCTTGAAATTCGACTCATAAAATTGAACATAAATTAAGTCATTTTCGGCCAAATTTTAAATTGAATGTGATTGTGAATTAAATTATATCAAAAATTAGAAAATAATAAATATTCAATATAATTGAATAAAAGTAAAAAATTTTCAAAAGATTGAATAGTAAAAAAATGACTTTAATGATGATAATGGAAAAAAATTTTAATTAGCTGATTTTAATCTTGAAATGTTTACTTAGAACATGAATTGGAGAGTTAATGAAAATAATATTTGCATAAAGTTTGAAAGAAGATCATTTTTTCAGATTTATAAATCATAAAATTTCTGAAATTCATTATTAAAAGCATTTGAGATTTATGGGGGAAAATATATTTAAAACTAAATCATATTACAAAATAACAATAATCTTTACTTTGAGTTTATATGATAAAGTAAAACTAAATTTTTAAAAATAAAAATTATTTTCATTTTGCACCTAATGTATTCGGACAATCATATTATGTTAAAGAATTTTTATTCTGCGTTAAAATAAGAAACAATATCCGGTTTCCGTAAAACTTCAAATTTTTCAACTTGAAATTTTTATCCATTTAAACAAACATTTCTAAATCAAAGTTTTGAAAAGATTAATCTTGAAGATTATCTGAAATAAGATTTTTTTTTTTGTTGCATTCAGTTTATATTCCAATAAATAAATAATTTATTTTAAGAATTTTATGAAAGCGGGCCGAAGATTTTTTTGTAAAAAAACTTGTGAATTAATTAATCCTGAGAAACTTTAGTAAAAATTCAGGATTCAAAATTAAAAAACTTCTAAAAGTAATTAAAATAAAAACCAAAAGATAATAATTGAACAAACGATAATAAAAGATAAACACTAATAATCTAATAATTGAAATAATTGAAAACATTTCAAGTCCAACTCATATAATAAAACAATATTAAAACTATAATTTTCAATACTTAGTGAACACTTTTCATACACTATTGTTTTTGAAAACATGAGAAATCTTTTTTTTTGGTTTTGAATGCTCTTTCCGCTCGAAAACTAACCTATGAACTAACTATTCAGCGTGTTTGCAAGTGGTGATACTATTAGAAGGCGCATGTACATCTCTTAAATGATTTCATAGACCTTATAAGTGCTAAATTTTTCTAAAAATATGCTAAATGATATTCGAGTTTTTACTTATTGAGTACAACTTGCAAGTTCATTCGCAGTATGTATATGATTAACACTATATTTTTTCGTAGAATATATTTTTTTTTCAAATCTAATATCTTTCATTTGCTTTTTAAAAAAATTTTACTCAAGTAACAATTTTACTTAAATTTTCAATTGTACACATCTTTATTATATTCACAATTGACTAGATAAAATTTAATATCACAATTTGAATCGATGATGTATTAAATATACATATTTTTTTATTATTGTGTGAAAAAAAAATTATTTTAATTAAACATTAATTTTATTAAAAATAAATTTCTTGAAATTACTTATCTTAATATTAGTTCTTTTAATTATTAGATCGCATAATTTTTCCTAATTTTATAATTTGACTTGTTTTTCTCTTTCTTTCAAAAACTAATTTAAGTTACATCAAAAAAATCAGTAGTCTGTCAATTATTTAACTATTAGTTAATTAATTGATTTTTAATTATTGATTTAATTGACATTCGCAATTTTCGATAATTTTTAGGTGCTTAACATGAAAAATTGTTAGATTATAATTTTACTTTTCTCAAAAAATTTTTTTGTTTTAACTTCAAATGCAGAAAACTGGTTTTTTTTTGGCATCTCTGTGAGGCCAACTCAAAATATTCATTCAAGGTAAATTATGGAAATTTTCAAATAAATTTATCAAAAAATATTAGATAAATATCAGGATAATTTATCTAAAATTATTAACTTGTTGATAATTTTAATTGAAATCTGATGTGTTGTAGGAATTTTATACTTTTATATGTGACAAAAAAAAATATTAATAGTTTAGGTTATAATTTAAGATTAAATTTGTAAAAATACATAATCTAATTTTTTCACTATTGTCATCAACTTGATAATAAAATCTAATAATTTCAACTTTTGAAATGTGAAAAATTTTATAGTAAAATGATATGATTTTCGACTCGAAATTTCAAAAAGATAAATATCAATGTTATCATTTGTGATTCCATTGATTATTCGCTAAAAAATTTACATTTTATATTACTTTTTACATTCTATATTGTCTTAAAATTTTAATTAGTGGGCGAATTCGATTTGCATTTCGATTATTAAATTATTTAGATATGCTATTACTGCATTTAGAAATTTTTATCAAAATAAAATTAATCATTGTTGCTAAATTCAAAAAATGACAAACTCAAATTAAAAGTACTTTATTTTGGTAACTCTATTTCAAAAGAAAAAAATACTAAATCAGAAAATAGAAATTTATTTACCCATTAAACAGAAATTTAACTTTTTACATTTGGATTTTAGTTATGCAGAATGAATAAAGTGATCAC
>BLXL01004161.1:0-18850 GCA_023170135.1 Acarapis woodi | reverse complement strand
AATACAACTATACTGATAAATATGGGTTGAATTTACAGATGATCTACATTTAAGTGAAGAAGTCGTTTTTGACGAAATGGTTAATGAAGTGAGCATTGTGGATGACGAACAGAATAGAAATCAACAAAATTTGATTCAAATTCAAAGTACATCAATAACTGAAAGTAATACTAATCAATTTAGTTCACATAGTGTTAAATCACCTAATAAAAACAGTCAAGTTACATCAATACGTAACGTGACGCCCAACAAATGCAATCAAACAAAATCTGGTTCTAAGGTAGTAAATAGCATCGTATTAACACCTAAAAGTCAATTAAAGACTAGATCACAAACCGCTACTCCACCATCAACTAGTAAAAGTATTACTGTACCAACAACTAAACAGAATGCATCTCCAACTATTTCGATCACAACAAATAATCAGCAAATATTTCATAAAGTGATCATGACTACTGGCGGACAGCAACTCTTTATCACAAGTCCAGTCAAGCAAGGTCCAGTTACTCGTACTAGTGAATCATCAACCAATAATCAAGAAAAACAATTGATTGGACTCGTACCAATCAGTCCGGCTAAACAGACAAATAAAAGTACAACGCCAAATCAATCAAATTTATCAATACGTTCAAAGCCAGCTAATATAACTATTCAATCACCTACAAATCAGGCCGATAAACAGACACAATATCAGATAATACGACTTGTTTCAGCTACAGGTAATACATCAAATACAACTAATTCAATTGTGACTACTGGTCTTAAACAAATTGCAAGCTCACAAACTGGACAACAACAAAAAGTATTGATACCGGCATCTGCCCTCAAAAATTTGAGCGCATCGCAATTTATTAATAATTCTGTTAATTCCTCCGGTGGTACACAACAATTTCTCATGTACACACCAGCTCAACTTATTCAACAATCACCAGCTACTACATCTACTACTAAACAAGTAACATTCTCTACAAACACATCAAGCACTGCATCAACAAGTAATACCCGTCAATCTTTTGTTCCAATATTGCCTAATCCTTCAACTATAATGAATAATTCGGTGGCGTCGACAAGCAGCAAGGGTGCATCATCTACACAAAAATTAATGCAAAATGGTTCGAAAAATGTTACAACAAATACATCATCCGATGATCAACAGGCGATTACTGCGTCTATAGGAATCGGCTCAAATCGTCCTCGTAAACCATGTAATTGTACGAGATCTCAATGCCTAAAATTATATTGCGATTGTTTCGCTAATGGAGAGTTTTGTTCAAACTGTAATTGTATAAATTGTTTTAATAATTTAGATCATGAGGAAAATAGACAAAAAGCAATTAAACAATGTTTAGAACGTAATCCACACGCTTTTCATCCTAAAATTGGTAAAGGAAAGACAACAGCTCAAGAAGGCATCGAACGTCGGCATACGAAAGGTTGTAACTGCAGACGATCAGGTTGCTTAAAGAATTATTGTGAATGTTACGAGGCGAAAATACTGTGCACAGATCTTTGTAAATGTTGTGCTTGTAAAAATTATGAAGATTCATATGAACGCAAATCTTTGATGCATTTAGTCGATGCAGTTGATATTCGATCATCACTACATAGCAATGCATCAGGTGTCAATTTTGTTGGTAAAGAGAATGATCCATTATGGAGTAATGAATTTCGTCCAAAGTTACCTGTGCCTTTTGTTTCAAACCGTCTTGTGTCATGTTCGTTCATAACAAATGATCTAGTTGATGCGACCACACAATGTTTGATTGCACAAGCAGAAAAATCTCAAAAACTTGGCTTGAGTGAAGAAGAAACTGAAAGGGCTATCATTGAGGAATTTGGCGGATGTTTGACTCAAATTATTGAAGTTGCTAACAAAGAGAAACAGAAATAATTTGAGATGAGATTTTAATTTAAAAATGTATAGTATGCACTCTTTTCTTGATCATTTAAAGAGTGAATATGATGCGCTAATGAATAATATATAAATTTAGGACATACATTTACTACTCAGAAAGAGAAATTGTTTGCTCTTTTTTATTCATACCGTTTCTTTTTTTAAACTTCTTTCTGCTCTCTTTCTCTAAAAACACATACACGCTTGTCATTTTCGACCTAATCTTTTTTTCGCAATCCACAAACGGTGTGATCTAACTTTTAGGTAGACGAAATTGTTTTTAACATAGAGAGAGAAAATGGTAATTTTTTAAACGTGAGGATGAGTGTGATGTAAATACAATTTAATATATATTAAAAAAAATCAACATTTGTTTGTAACGGATTTTCAGAGCAGACACTTTAGTTTGATTATCACACAAGAAATAGTTGGTAGGCTTATTTTACGCACATCTACGACAATTTTATTGTATATAATTCATTATTACCCCATCGATCAAGCTCATCTTGACCATTTCTCTAATTCAACAAAATTATCTTATTTATAAATTTCACAAATTAATTCATTTTCATTTTAAATCTTTTACCGCCCAAATTGACTCATTTTTGATTGTAAACAAAAAATAGTTTTGTTCATTCGTTTCCAAATTTATCAAATTCTTTATTTCTAACCTATAATCATCCATGATATTCGCTTTCTATAAAATTATTTAAAAATTAGGCTTTTGATATTCTCTTAGCCTGAAACCTAGTTTTATAAAAACTATATATCTTTAAATTCTATTTTTGATTTTGCTTTTAATAATTTTTTCATAAGCTAAATCGTTAAAATTCTCTTCAAATATTCGGAAAAATTGTAAAAATTTCTTAATATTTCAAATATGTCTAAGAAATCTTGAGATAAAGACATATTGATCACCGTTAAAGTTTTTACAGATCTTTAAACTTGTAAACTACAACGTAAGACGGCAATTTTGACATCCGCTCATTGTCATCATTTTCTCGGCCTATTGACTAAAATTTATATTTTTCTCAAAAATTCTAAATTTGGGATTAAAGATTTATTTTTAGATCTATTCGAAAGGCTACCAAGGAAACTCATAAATAGTAGTTTTTTTTTTTTTTATTATTTAAAACGATATATCTTTTTCAACAAAATACTTGTATAATTTTTATTTAATCATCTGTTCAATAAATTAAATTTATGAAATTTATTATGCATTCTTTAAGTGGGAATTTTTTATTTGTTTTATATATGTCCATCAAGCATTTTTTTTCCTTAATAAAATGATTGAATATTAATTTTTCTAACAAAAAATACTTATTTAAAAATATACTAATTAAATGTGTTGTGTAATATTCTAAATATGTAGCTTTTAATGATCTTATCAAAATTAAAAGATAATCAATTTTTTTAATTTTATTAATAAAATATTCTCTTGTTTTAATTCATTGGGTCAATGAACGATTGTAAATCAGCGCTTGATTCGACCATTTTTGTAATTGTTGTAGATAATTTATTGATTGTTCTAAAAGTGTACCTTCATGTTCATAAATAATTAATTTTTATTTCTAATCATTAAATTAAATCTCATATTTATTTCTATATTTACCTTGATAAGGCTACAAATTTCACACATTCAAATATGCAATATTTTAATATTTTATGAAAAAGAACTCAATCGAACATAAATAATTTTACCTATGTTTCAGATGATTTATGTTGATTTCTTGATATTATTTATATTTTAGTTTTAATGATCAATATAGGGCTTGAGTATCAAATCATATTTCTCTGAATTCACTTCTAAATTATAAAAAAAAAAATATTTAAGAGTCAGAAAAAAGTACAATTGCATATACTTGAGTGTTTTACGAGCAAAAAGAATTCTCAAAAAATGTTTACCTTGCTCAGTGCGAATCAAATATATACTCTCCTTAGCCAGATTCGAAATGACATCTTCGGTTACTAAAATCTTTATTTGATTTGGTCCAATTATTAGAATATGCTTCAGTTTATTCATCAAAACATCGTAATCATAAATTTTACTATTTTCTGATAATATTTTTAACAACTTTTCTTTCAATTCATCATATTTATAAGAATTCAAATAACATGCTTTAAATAAATCATTTTCAAAGCACAGATAAATAGTAATCTTAGGTTGAATTTTTTTTACCTTTATGTGCAACGAATTGTAAAGGCGAATACCATCAGTCAGGTCGCATATTTCAACGAGATCTTTTCGCGATAAATTTAATATATCATTTGAATTGAACATTTGAAATAATGGATAATACTTTTCAAAGCGATTAGCAAAAAGCCAATCCCTAACTCGTTGTGTGTCCATGTTAGGCGTAAGAGGTGTATTTATTAACGCATTTTGGCCTAAAATTGAGCTATTTATTTGATTCATTTGATTAAATGATGCTCCACAAGACGATGAACAATGATTGATTATATTAACGAAATTATTTTTCATATTATTATTGATGTTTGAAATATTATTATTATTATCTATATTTAAATTTAAGTTGTTTTGTGTGAAAAGATTGCTTTTACAATCTTCATTTTGAATAAATGGGTTTTTCGTGTTTATTAATTTAGTTTGATCCTCATTGAATGTCTCATCAACACTTGTCAAATTGTCGACTTTCAAGTTGTTGATCATACTTAAATTATAATTAAGACCCATATCATTCTCTCTGTTAGTGTCACCATTTGTGTTTAATTGATTTGAATTATAAAGGTTATTATTCAAAAAAAGTGTTTCCTCAATACATGGCTTGAATAATGTGTAATCACATGATGGCAAGTACTTTTGTTGTTCTGACATTGAACGTTTTGCCATTTTTTCTATACGAATTTTAGGCGATAAAAAATTTTTAATTTAGTTCAAAATAAATAAAAATGATAATCAAATATATATGATAATTTAATGAAATTATTTTAAATCTCAAAATTTAAAAAAATGATACCTCGATCAGTTTTGTGCTTCCGATCAGCTCCCTTTGGCTTAAATACTTTTACTTGACATGAAGCTCCCTCGACAAATGCATTCTGGCTAATAGGACTATTATTATTATACATCTGCGTTTCAATCATTAATTTAAATGGCACACCTTTTTCACCCCCATGTTTTTTTGGAGTAAACTCAGTACTAATTGCGTTCAACTAAATCACAACATAATTTGAATGTTTAAAAAAAGAATAATTCAGCAAGCAATTGGCAAAAAAGAAAAAAAAGTCCAACGAAAAAATAATAAATTAAATAAATAAAGCATACATAAAATTGATATTGTAGATACAAATATTTCAGTTGTGCAAAATAAATGAGAAATTAAAAGATAAAATTTAGAATAAATGATAAATAAACAAAATGATTAAATTACGAAATTATGAATCGCTGTATATTGAAAAAAGTCAGATAGAAGTTAGATACATTTTTTCAAGCAGATGTATTCGATTAATTAATATGAAAACACAGAAATTATACATACATTTAGAAAGAGAAAATTTTAAAAAATACAAAAAAAAAAGTATTTACATATTATTATATCAAGTGATTGATAAAATTGACAAATAAAATTTTGCAAATCGGAATACACATCATCAAAATGTAGACACAAAATATTTGAAAGATAAAGAAAAGATGGATTATAATAAAATTGATTAGTCTATTTAATTATACTAATAATTGGGTTTGTAAGCTCAAAAATTATTTTTTTTTTAATGTATCTATTAATACACAAAATTGGAAAATACATAATTCTATCAATAATTTTATAAGAACGATTCTAATGTTTATTTACCTTTATAAATATTCCTGAATCTTTATTCACATTGGGATCCCAAGAAAATTTCACACAATTTATTTCGTCATCTGGATGTATAATTTCGAATACTCCATAGCTTAAGGGTATATCAATTTCAATGATTCGTTCATTTGATCTTTGCCTCTTCCACTGCGCCAACAAATCTTTCTCCATGTATTGAAGTCGTCGTTCTTGAAAACCGACACGAATCACACTTTTTAATATGTTGCCTTGTAATTCGAGACCTCCTAATTTTTTAAACTTTATTTCATATGATTGTCCTATTTTTAAGTAATTTAAGATTCCATTTTTTGTTGAAAAATTAAAAATTTTTAATTTTTTGCAATAACGCGAAGTGATCAATTTTTTTTAAAAACAAATATATATTTTAAATTCAAAAATTCGAAAGTGCGTACTTAAAAAAAATTTAAAGTACTTTTAATTTCAAGAGAATAAAATATTCAATTTTTGAATCTATGTGACCATTTGATGATAAAAAAACAGTGATTTCATGGTACCCATGATATCCATGATAAATTTTTCCATAATCATTATTGATAAATGGAAAAGAAAAGATCGGTGAAATCTTATTATGTAAAAAATTAAACGTAGTTATTTTCATTTTTTTTTCATATCGAAAATTTTTCGTCATTTTTTCTTAAATGCCAATATGTAAATTTTACATATCTATCTTAATCATCATAATTTTAAAAAATATTATAAAAAATAATATATAAATGGTAAATTTTGAATCATATATGATTTGATATTTTTGAATTTTTCTTACGGCCCAATAAAATTAGTTTTTGAAAAGTTTAAAATCTAGCGTATAAATTTTGGATAGTATACTATTCGATTGATTCAAAAATTATCTTTATCAACATTAAATTTTCAACTAATTTTCTCGATAGTCTAAAAAGTAATAACATATTCAAATCACTAAAACGGTCAATAAAAAATTTGAAAAAATTCAATTATAGTTTGGAAAAATAATCTTCCTCTGGTGTATATAGATGATTAAAGATTAGAACTGAAATAAAATTTATCGATAATTGATCACTTGATAAAAAAAGTAAAAAATTAAAATTTTTAAATAAAAATTAGTTAATACCTTGATTTAAATATGTCATTGTGTCTTCATGCACTTTACTTGCCATGCTATTTAAGGAAAGAAATGATTAATTATTTTGTTGATGATTATAAAAATTTAAGAAAAAATAACAAAAGTTTTCACGAATTAACTTTCCAAAAATTATTCAAAAATAGGCTATAAGTATATAATAAATATAATTAGCAGGACAAGAATTGACGATTTATTAGTGCTTTTCACAGCGTAAATTCATAGTTAGTTTCTTGATTCAATGACAAGGCAGAAAGCGAAAATAACATTTTATATCCGTTTAATTATCATTATCACTATTATGAATTTTTAAGTCTAATTACATAATTCTATAACTCCTTTTATGTATTTAAATAGAAATTATTGAATTCCAATAAACATTATTGATTGTTGTGAGCAATAATCAAATCATTCAATTTTTTCTATTTCACACAATGAATAATAATGAAAAACATTATTTTCAAATGCACTATCTATATGGTAAAATTACATATATATTTAATACAATTAATATCTTCGAATACTGAAAAGTTTCATAGAAATAAAAATTGTATTAATAAATAACAAAAAATCATTTTTGTTGAATAAAATTCTAATTTTTTCTAATATTTCTAAGTTATTAAAATGTTTAGTTGCAAAATTTTTTAAAACGATTCTTTTTTATGATTTTTTCAACCTTTTTTTGAATTGTTTAATATAAATTTTATCAGACTACTGTATTAACTTGAGTAAATAAAAAAAAAATACAATATTTAATAATTAAATAATAAATAATAAATGTCTAATAAATTTTTTAAAAGATAAATTTAAGTATCTATAAAACAATTTGTGTAAAACGATCGGTATGCTTTATATTTTTGAAATCAGAACTAGTAAATTTGTAAATAGAAATGAAAAGAAAAAATCTTACTCGAAATATTTCAATTTTTTATTTATATTTCAAAACCTTTGTGACAAATGCTGTATGATTTTAAATTTTGCGAAATTTGAAGTATTTACCTATAAAAACTTATGACACTAAATATTTAATGAAAAATATTTCTTAAATTTTTATTTATAATAATTATTAGGAAATCAGGTTAAATATTTTTGATACAAAATTTTTATTAGATAATTAAAAAAAAATACATTTTTTTGAAAAAAAATATTTTCGAAATATGCAAGTTTTAAATTACTTATGTGGTTCGATATATTTTTAAAATCAATTTTTCTAATGTCCAAATGGGAAAAAAATTTCTTTTAAGAATTTTATTTTAATCATAAAAATTTAATCAAATGAATTATCAACAAAAAATTTTAACAAACAAGTTAATAAATAAAGAATAATTTCTTTTTATTATTTTAAGATGAAAAATGATTCGTTTTTATTTTATCATTATATATTTTTCTTTAATAATTTATTCATTGTTTTCTACCGCTAAAAATCTTATGATATATAATTTTTTAGTTTTCGAGTGAATACATCCTTTATCACTTCATAAACAGAAGCAAATTGTAAATTGAACGCTTTTGATTAATTGCTTAATAAACCGTAAAGTTCTTTGCTCATTATTAAATAATCTAAACTTATCAAAAAAAGCAAAATTTTTAGTAAAACACCTGTTTCTAACGAAGTTAAATTTTATTTAAAATATTTTTCTTAAAATTTGGATTCAATATTCTTAATCACGTACAATCATAAATCTAAAATAGTATAAATCTATTAAGTTTAGATATGAAGTCGCTCTATCAAAATTAAATTTTAATATTTAATGTAATTCGATAATTTAAGCTATACAACTCATTTTTATGAAATGTGATTCTATCAATTATTTGTTTCAAAATAAAACATAAATCACAAGATTTCTAAATTAAAATGAAGTTTTTGGTTGAAAAAAAAATAAATCACAGTTCGAATTTTAAATTTTTGAAAATCTTACCTTGTATTTGCCGAAAGAATATATTGAAAGAAATGAGTGCATTGATATATATTTGTATTACGATGTTGTTGAAAAATAAATGGAGAGTTCTGAGGATATTGAGCTTGTATTGATTGATTTGATGGGTCGCACATGAATTGGTTTGATTGGGAAAAAAATTGATTGAACATTTGAGGAGCAGGTGTGACTGATCCAGCATATGGCGACGAAATACGGTTAGGAAAGCAGCAAAGATGACTAAGATTCAAAGAATTTATTGAAAATTTTTGAAAATAAGAAACCAAAAATTTTAGATAATTTGTAAAAAAAATTACCTAAAATCAGGAACAGTACTGTTATGTCGTTGGACACAGAGACAATAATCTTGCAACGATTTGACGTCTTCGTGCGCACTACTGCAAACTACAAGAAAACAATAAGAGCTTTTCAATTTTATTCATTCTAAAATTGTATTACGAAAATTTACCGGCACTGCTCTGATTAGAAGTCATATTATTTTGTAAACTACTCAAACCGCAACTAAAAGAATGATTTTGATTGTTTGAAAAATTATTATTTGTAAATTTATTTGATGATGATTGCACTTGTCGATTATCATTTTCACAACTATTAGTATTAGTATTCACACGAAATTTTTTTGTTCTAATTACCTCATCATTTTCGTAGTTAGGCCGATTTTTTTTACCTTGGACTATGGCAATTGGACGACCGTCTTCTTTTTCTTGCAAAACAAAATTATTTGTTGTGTTGTTAGAAATAAAATTGTCTAAATTATAGAATGGTATAACGTAAGATTGAGATTGATTTATATTGACAGTAGGTTGATGTATTGTGCCATTACGTAGTAAATGTTCACTTGAATAGTTAGTAGAATAGTGAATTGGTGAACAAGAAAGCGAAGTACTGGGCGTTGAATTCACAGATGAATTTTCACTCTGATAATTTGATGAATTTTGTTGCAATTCTATTGAATTTGGACTTTCAACAGGCGATCTTTTCATATTGTTCGCAGTTGAATTTAATGATTTCTGTTGCATTTGTTGTAGATTTTGTCGATGAGCATATTGAATACTCTGTTTGAGCTCTTTTATTTTCATCTCATTCAAATCACCTAGATTTGTCTTATCATTATTGATAGAGAATTTCGAATTACCTATTGTGGTTTGATTCATATTTTGAGATTTTTCACAATTTTGTGAATTTCTATTTGTCAATGTAGAATCATCTGTGTCAGAAATCGGAATAGTTGATTGATTATTTAATTGATTTTGATCGCTCAAACTCTTGATCATTTCAATATTCGATAAATTTTGCAAATTCGATACTACATTTTCATTAAACGTATTTATACTTGCATTTATATTAAGATTTGAAGCACACATTGCATGGTCTTGTGTTTGACTACAAAATTCATTTTCAAAATTGTTGTTACATGTAGATTGCTCATTTTTCAAATCTGGCATTGCGAGTAATGTTTCACTAACAAAAAAAAAATCATTAGTACAAATCATCGAAAATCTATGATCTATGTAAATTTTATTTTTATATGTACTTCATATTCAAAGCATTTGAGATGGAAATATTATTGAAATTAGTGTCAAATTCATCGTTCAAAGCTGAATTCATATCATCTACTGGCCAATTAACTTCTGTGGACATGATCAATTTATTGTCCGTTAAGTGATTTCTAGAAATATTTATAATCATAAGACTTTTCCAAAAGCTTATAAATTGTTTTCAGTAAAAAAAAAGAAAGTGATGAAATTGAAAAAAATCTTGTTACTCAAACTTGTGATTAGTCAAATTAAAAAGCTGACATGATTTTATTTGAAAATATAAAAAACTTTCTTTTAGCTTTTATTAAGAATTTAAAGCAAAAGTTTAATAAAAGTAAATTGGACAAAAAGAATTTTATTTAACACGCATATTCGTCACAAAAATTTGATAATACATAGAAATAAAAAAAAAAAACTTTTAAACAGAAACACAAGTAATTGGTATCACAAAAAGTTAAATATACAAATTATATTCAGTACTTAGAAGTATAATGCATTGAAATTATTCTGAATTGCAGGTATGAAAAACATATTGTTTTAGACTATTTGAAAACAAAAATTCAGATTTATAGCCTTAATTCAAGTATTTTAGATCCGAATTAATAGTAAATGTGTTGACATTATTCAAGATAAATATATAATTAATAGCAAAATATTCGATTAGTTTTATAAATTCTAAACAGCGTCTAAAAATTATTCAAAAGTCAACACTAGTTAATAAGCATCACTTACCAACAGTACTGTTTGTTGAAAATCAGTGCTAAGCGTGATGTAAATTTAATTTATTGTCCAATGAATAAATGTAATTATTTATTATATTCACAAAATAATTGGCAAAGATGTAAATCGAGATCGCAAATAGAACAGTCAGAACAAATTAGTTTTAGATTAAATCTGAATACAATTGAAGAGAATAAATTTTCATTTGCTTTATTACGACTACTAAACGAAAGTTTTTCTTGTAAAACCTAATAATAATTTTTTTCTTTTTTGGAAAAATTCATAAATATTCGTTTTAGGTTCTTAAGTTTTACCTATTTAATGAAAATTTATCTTATCGATCAATGGTCCCATCCTATTTCACACCTACTTTAAGACTTGCAATTATAAATTTTGTCCAAACTATTTCTAGTAAAATTCAAACTTTTCTAAATTCTTTTTGTTCTTATATCAGATGATTAATCATTTATTCATTGCCGATTTATATTTAATGAGGCTTCAAATAATTAACTTCAGATAGTTGCCTCAATAGATCAAGATAGAACTGATGCTTAGTAGACATAGAATTCATTTTTATTATAATGACATCTCATAAATGTGTGCCATTGAACTTTATTATTTTTTATTTACTATTCAAGTTTGTTGAAACCGTATTGATTTGTAAAAAAAGAATTAACTAACGTTTAGAAAATTTAAAAACTTCGAAAGAACATTTTTTTTTTTTCAAAATAAAATATGAGTCAACTTCCGACTAATTTTTGCTAAATAATAACAATAAAGAGTTAAAAATTCATTCAATTCGATTCAAATTGTAATGTAAAAATATTTTTGTTAAATATGGCACATGATATTTAATGGATAATTGACACATAATATAAATATTTTAAATTACTATTTATTGATTTCTAAATATTTTATCTATAGTTAATTAGTTTTTGTTATTATACATTTCGATATTTGTCAAAAGATAATCATAGTCCCTATTTGACTATAAATTAATGAATTTCTGATTTATCAATAATTGATGAATAGAATTATTTTGATTTGAAATTAAATCTTGTCATTTATGACACTTGCAAATTATTGCATACAAATAAAAGATAAGGTATTCCTTAAATTTTTATTATAATTCCAAGTTTTTAGAATTTTTAGAGTAAATAATTAAAAAATATATTATAATTACAATTTGAAATTTCTAATCTTATTTTGAACGAATATAAACGATTACGAATTTTTTTATTTATCTTTCTTCTCGCATGGTGTTTACTTTCTAAAAAATCTGATAATTTTTACACATTTTTCTTTATTCGAATCATGTGTTTGTATTTTCAAATGGGAAATCAGTGTAATTGAATAATTTTGCAAATTCTTAAAATATGCTATTTTTATATTCATTTAAAAAATTTTATCAAGCTTGTATCCATTGCACATGTGTTGGTCAAATCTGATTCTTATTATTCGAAACTCATGCTTATTTGAATTTTTTTTCAATTCAATGTTCTTACTATCGGAAATTTCGTCTGGATTATGAGATTTGAAGAACAAAAATATGAAAAATTAACACATTCAATATCATAAAAATAATATTTGATCTCAAATAAAAAAATTTGACTAATGATAGATGTTTCTTTATCGACTGAAAGTTATAATTTTTTGGATAATGAACTATTTAAAAAATTTTAATTCATAAATCAGTTTTTCAATTGAATTGAAAATTTATCATTAAGTCAAATTAAACTAAGCAATTTAATTGTGTCGAAACATGTATCGCAATTAAAAAAAAAGTGTTTGAAAAGTATTTGTTAAGTGTTGTTTGCATGAATTGAAGAATGTTTAAACTTTTTTAGACAAAAATTGTGTTCAAATCATAAATAACTTAATTATTAATTAATTAATTAATCAATATACAATTAATATAAGATATTTTTACTTTTAAACTAGATAGAAATATTTGTTCTTTGAAAATTAAACGTAACATTGTTAAAATTTTTAAATTTATCAAATCATAAAAAAAAGCAAAAGCACCATGGATGCCAAATCATAAAGTATGTGATTAACAAAAAATTGAATTGTTTAAGTATTGTGAAATATTTTGATTCAAATTAATTGATCAGGTGATATCTCGAAATTCCAAAAATAGTGATTCATAAAAAATTTATACGAAAAATTAGAATTTACAATTTTCATTTCATTTAAGTCGTAATACATATGTTAATTATTATTTTTACACATATTTATATAAAAACTTAAAGTACTTATTTTTAATATAAAATATATAAATAAAAGAAAAACTTGAAATCTATTTATTTACATTTGACATAATTGCTATTTTGAATTATCTAAAGAAAAAAAAGAATTGTAAAATTAATTAATAAATATAAGTAAACGATTCTTTATGATTTGACATTTTTAATGCTTTATGTTATTATTTCTGAATATCAAAATCATAAGAATATTGAAGTTTCAAAAATTAAATTCGTTAGAAGTTTTTAATAAATTGGTAATTCAGTCAAATATGCTGTAATTATCTTACCATATATCTTATAATATATTATAAGATTACGAAAATTCAAATAAATAATAATGAAAAAATAAATATGAGAATTTTCAATTTTTTGATTTGCAAATTGGTTGGCATAACCAATGAAACATTTGTGATTCTGAATTATTATATGAGTAAACAATTGAAAATATAATAATTAATCAGCCAAAAAGTAAATACCACATTAATTTTCATTTGAAATAAAATTTATCTGAATCTTTTTCTGATCTTAATTCTTTTAATACACTAGTATTTAATTATTAAGATGCAACAAAAATTTATTACTTTGACAAAATTTTAAAACTTTGATTCAATTTTAGTTAAGTAAAAACTAGGTATTTAAATTTAATTAGATGGTAACTTGTTTGATATGTCTATCGAAAAAAACTATCGATTGATACATTTCATAAAAGAATTTAATTGAACATTTATCATTTAAAATAGTGCTTCTTAAATAAAAGGGTTCTATAAAAAATGCGAAAACAAAGAAAACGAATCTGGGAACACACCCAATTCGAGCAACAAAAATGTGTAAAAATAGTGAAGGACAAGTCAAAATGAAACGATCTAACAGAGGGAGAGACGTAAAATGATAAATAAAATTAAAATAAATAAAAGTCCTTATATATATGTGCGATAACCAAAGAAAATGTCCTACAGAAAATGCATCAAACAGAACTATTCTAAGTAGTTTCATCGTAAATAACATCATAAGATGCTCAGATACCATTCGAATTAATGTTTTTCAAAATCTTGTACATAGAGTGAAATTGTACGATAAAAAGAGAACGCGCGACAATTTCCGCTTCTCTAAGCTCTCTTCTTTAGCGTTTTGTTTTATATTCAATAGTTGCTATTAGTTAAATGTAGTTACAAAGCAATGTTATATTTATATCTGAATTCGATGTAAAATTCTTTATATATAGAGTCTAACTAAGAATTTAAGATTCTTCATTGATACAGTCAGCGTTTTTTCTCCCAAGATACACTGTGCTCGATATACACTCTATGAGTACAAATTTCGTACTTTCATGGTTTTATCTTTTCGAATCTAGTTTTTCAAAATTATTTCAGCCTTCTTTTTTTTAGTTCAAAACATTATATTTCTTTTTGTTTTACTTTCACCAAATTGATTAAAATTTTTCTCAAATTTACATTGATATTGAACAAATTTAGGATAAATATTTTGAATTAAAAAAATATAATAATTAAAAATTTAAATTTTACTTTTTTTCAATAAAATTTTTATTTGAAAAAATGATCAAATTAAGATTTTTATGAGATCCATCCAATTGAAATAAACCTTAGTGCCAAATATTGATTCCCTCCAAAAAAACTAAATAAAATGAGAAATCATAGTTTTTCAAGTTTATCCACTGCTTATGAACACGAAATCAACCATCATGCAGATGATGACGATTCATATGATTTGAGTTCGTCGGTCAGTTCGTTAGCTAAATTAAATAGACGTAAACCTCAAGTATCTACCATCCTAAAATTAAATTTAACTATTGTTTTAATAATAAGTTTATTTATGAAATTGACTGTGGTTTCAATCTATAATGGTAGTCTAAGTGCATTCTTGGCTCTGAAACTTATGACTCATGGTTTGATGCTGTTTGCATTCCTAAAAAAACATTACATTTCTCTCCAATTACTTTTTGTGCTTGACGTAATTTTATTCGTGATCTTTGTTCTTTTTGAATTTTTATTATTTGTTTCGAATTTCGCGATTATAATAATTCAACACAAACGCAACAAAAAGCTTGGCGTTATCGACGTTTGGTTAATGATTTTGATTGCAGCAATTGATTTACTAATATTAGTCATGATCGCTATTGTACTTGAAAATTACCGACGACCAAAAGAGCGTTTGCAACAATTGGAAGCTAAACTAGTTACTGTTGCACACAATGGTCGTTTGTTAGTTAGTCAAATGTGTAAGAGTGGTAGCTATTTGTTAGGCTTTGTATGTAATAGTTCGGCAAGAGGTAATCAATCATCACATTCGGCTGTGAATTCTTCTAATGATAATGGTATGCTTCAAAATGGAATACCACGAATTTATCGTGATAGTTCGAATCCAAATCAACGAATCTCCTGTATGGACACACAAGAAACTAGTAATTTTAGTTTAAATGAAGAAGAATATGTTCATTACTCATCGCTAGATATTAATGAAGATGAAGTAGAAAACAAATTCAATAGCTTTAGTGATTTTTATAATTTTAATAATCGCAATGCTAATCAGTCGATTGATCATTTTAATCGCCAAAATGATACAAGTATTATATCAGTAACCTCTTCAACAACTAATTTGAATCACAATTCACCGACTATATCAACCACAATTCAATCTTTTAATACAACTAATAATGCATCTTCTAATAATGCATCCGATTCATTTTTTGATACTACCTGTGTATTTTCCTCTTCCGTTACTACAGTTTCAAGTAATAATTTTAGCAACTTGAGTAATTTAACAAATAGTGTGACTACCAAAGGTATCCCATCATTAACTACACTTGCTTCATCGTCTTATTCTGGATCGTTGGTCACTCCAAAACTCTTACAATCGTCAAATAATCATTTGAAAGAACAGAATAAAAATGATTTAGAACGAATCGATAAAAATTTATTCAAGACGAATTCTAATGTGAATTTGAATGCAATTTCATCATCAAGTTTAATAAAGGGTCAAGCCAACAATAGTATTTTATCACCAACAAATAAAGATGAAAACACATATGTGCACATGTATCAGAGTAATGCTAATGGAGATGGGGAACCAATGGATGGATTATTGAAATACACTCGTACAACAGTTATTAATAATAATACCGAAACTACATCAAACTCAACATCACATACTGTTGTACAAATGAATCAAAAAGCGTCTGAACGTTCTTTAAATTGCAAACCAGTCTATATATAATTTTCAAATTTTTAATTTTATTCAAGTGATAAGGAAAAACTGTAATCATAAAATGAAGAATTTAAACTAACTTATGATAAGAATTTGAATGATAAGAATAGGTAGAGACCAAAAAGTCTTAAAGTAAAATTAAGAATATTATTTTACCTTTTAGTGCTCCAGCAGAATAGAAAAAATTTGGCATTCGAAAATATCATCTCAAAGATTAAAACTTAAAGCCTTAAAAAAATTAAAGCCAAAAAATAGAGAACAAATTTTGGATTTATTTTATTTCCTCCAAGTCATAACTCAAAAATAATTATTTTATAGAAATTTATTTTATACATTTTCTTATTCACCTATACACACAATAAGCATTGGCTGAGAATGAGATTAACTCTATTTTTGAATTAATAAACAAACTCAAAGATAAAAATTAATTTCCCTTACAAATTTTGCATAATAATGTATAAAAAAATTAACTCACTGGTAATACATCAATCAGTCATTAGATATTTAATTAATTTATATCGATTTATATAATAGAAAATAGATTATAATCTTTTTTCATGAGGTGAAAAATTTATAAATACTATTCGATAGGTTTTTCATTATAAGATACATATAAAATTTTCATTAGTATTTCAAATAATATCTTGCTTCACTTTAATGTCGTATTGTCTAGTTGAAAAACAATATCATCATTTAATTTCACTTTGAATATGGTCAAGCATTTAATTATTTTATTTGAATATTGAAGTGTTACGAGGATTAATCATTAATTTGAAATTGATTTATCTAATCACTAGAAAAAATTCGTTTGTTAGGCTATTGCTTTTAAAATTATTATTTTCAACTTTGCATTGTAAATTTGTTGTTTAATATATTTCACTAAAAGAACTGTTTCGATTCATCCTCTTCAAACCATTGAAAAAAAAATTCTGCTTTGAAATATTTACACTAATTAAAAAAGTAATTAAATTTTTTACACAATATTTTTTACAGCTACATTTTCTTATAAACATATATAAGAATAAAATACATTTTTGATCATGTTAATGTGTGTGAATCATTTACATTGTGATAAGAATTTTATATTCAATTAATAATTACAAAATCTTTGCCATTAAAATCTTAAATTTCTAGTTTTTTAATTATTTGGTTACTATTTTTTTCGATAAGGTATTATTATTGATATCTTTACATTTAAAAAAAAAAAAATAAACTTAATTCATGAAATACTGTTATTTTTATTATTGAATATTTTTTAAAGGTTGTATCATAATTTTCAAAAAAATTTTTTTATTGAATAATTCATTCGCAAAAACTAATTTCTTATAGCAATCATAAGATTTTAATTTTTTTTAAATACACAATCACATTTTTTTATTGCTGAAAATTTGATATTTTGTGAATATAATCAAATATATAATGTATAAAATTTCTATTATTTTTTTTAAAATTAATTTCAGAGAAGAAATAATCAAAGCTAATATTTCGATAAATAAATGGTATAATGAATTTCACAATTTAAATAAAATTAAGTTTTAGAAAAAAGAAAAAAAAATTTATAAAAAATTATTTTCATTTTGTAACATCTGTTACATTAAATTAAAAAAATTTTTTTTTAAAAATTTCTCAATTTATATTTACCTTTTGTTCGTATAGATAAGTATTAATCATTAAGCGAATAATTTTTTAACCCTTTTTGAAAATAATATTTCATCACATTTTGAGATTTTAATGTTTTTGCAAAATATATTTTAATGAAATTAAAAGATTAAAAATTGTGACTATATAGCTTTTCAATAAATGTAATTCTCTTTGCCTAAGAGACCCTAAACTAAAAAAATTTCGCACTCTAATGAGGTTGGTGTCTATAGACTTCATTGAATTTAAGTCAAGCTTTTGAATATTTTAGGTGTTCTAGCAAAGTTCTTTAAAACTTCTAGATTTTATTATTTTATACAAAATATTCCATTGAAATGTATTTAGAATTTACTAGAATTTGTGCATAAGATTCTTTGTTAGGATAAAAAAGTTTTGCGGAAAGTAAGTCATCTTCGAATACTAGTAATTATTATCACATTTTTTTTGTATTTGAAAATAAAATAATTTCTTTTTAAATTTACAAATAGAAAAATTTTGAAAATGAAATGATATTTTTATGATATTTTATCGTTTGAGCTCTATCATATTTTTATTTTAAATAGCAAAAGTCAGAAAAAAGAATGTAAAAAATTTGGAAAACTATTTTAAAAGTGAGTAATAATGATTTAAGTATTTAAAAATATTTTCGGAAAAGTTGTTTTATTTTTTATCGTATTTTATCATCGAATATTTAAGTTGAATTTATTAGCAAGAATCATA
>BLXL01004160.1:0-12760 GCA_023170135.1 Acarapis woodi | reverse complement strand
ATGAATTAAAAAATTGAAAACTATTTAGGATAAAATTAGGCCACATAATGAAAATACCCTAATATGTTTTTTTATATATCATCAAAATTTGAATTAGTCTTCTGTCAAATTAGCCTTTATTAATGAAATCAACGAAAATCTAGTCCTCAATTAATTTCAAAGGAATTTTTAGATGTTATTCTACATTAGACTTCAAATTATATATAGATGAAATATTAATTTTAATAGAAATACGATTTTTGCCTGGGAAAATAGGTAAAAATTTTAAAAAATTAAACACTGTAACTCGATAAGTACAAAAAAATTTGTGTGATTTTATGTATCTTAAAAATAGATCACTATTACATTTTTTTTTTAAATAATACTCGACTCTAAAATATTAAGAAATATTCTTTTTTTATTTGAGTATATTGTTTTTTAAGACTGGTAATTCTCAAAACTGTTATATTGTACACCTTCATTTGCCCTTCAATATTCTCAGTATTTCTGATAATTTTATTTTGTATTTTTTTGAATTCAATTTTTTTTTTTCTAGAAATTCACAAATAAACAAATCAAATAATAACACACAAAAAATTTCTAAGGCTCATTTTTTTGGATCTTAATATTTTTTTTTAGGTTCATTAAGGATGTATAAAAATATCAGGAAAAATTGTACATAAATTAAAAATGATAATGATATAAAATGATTCATTTGAAATGAATTAATTTTTTTTATAATCCTTGAATTAAAGTTGTCTTCATTGTAGCCCAATGTTGTATAATAGCTACTTAATGATACTCTATCTATTTGACAAATGAAATTTCATTATTTACATCCGAAAGTTATCTAGTCAAAAAAAATATGCATAAATTACTTATTTATTCTCACATGAATATTTATAAATATTATTTACGATTTCCCGCAGTATTTTAATAAAATTCAAGGGTGAATTTTTTCTAATCAAGTTATGAATTGTCATATACATTTATTAATCTTGCAACTAATATGTAAAGAAAATATATATTTTCATAAAAGGATAAATAACTGATTTACAATTTTTCGCCTGGGAGCTAAAACTAATGTTTTGTTTCACTTAGTATTTATATATATACACAAGGTGAAAATTCAATTTAGTACCGAATTGAATGACAATGGTTTAGTAACAGTGGATATAATTATTAAAAATTTATAGATTAATTTTTCTAAGTAATTTCGAAAAATGAATGAGCAACCGAAAAAAAAATGTAATAACAATATTTCAATTGATTATGTAGCGAAACAACAAATCGTTTAAACAATTTATTGTTTTTTCATAGTGTTGCTTTCGATAAAAAGTATAAATTAACGAATCGGTTTTGACCTGCTATTTTCGCTAGAAGTTAAATATTTTCAAAAGTGTTCGATAATGAGTTTAATTTAACAATGAGTTGCGTGAAATGTCAATTTTTGTCCACTAATTTGACGATTTATAAAAAAAACCATGAAATATTTTTATTAAAAATTCAATAATCATATACTTTTAATTGAATTTGGATATTTGTTTTTAAGATACAATTCTAGTGCATCACACTTAATATTTAATGGATTTAAAATCTTAAATGTTGTATGAATAAAAAAGGATAGAAATATAAAAAATTACATTAAATTAAGATGCTGTAATTTCTCATATTTTTCGTCGCAATGCAATTTTTTTCCAAAATTGTAACGTGAAATTTTAACCTTTATTCAATAATTCAAAAATCATATTACAATCTTGAAGATTTTTATAATTAAATTATTTTATAATTTATTAATAATTCTTTTACTTGCTAAACGATTATAAAAATAAGTTTATAATGGGATTTTTCAAGAAATGAATTAGATAAAAATTAATCTTGACACGGCAACACAATATTATTTAAAAAAAATATATATATAGTTCAAGGTTATAGTATAATTAGCAAATATTAATTTCATAATCTTTATGTTGTGTTTTCAGGTCATGTTTTTCATAAAAAAACTCAAAAAGCTAAAGATACGTTATGAAATTATTCTTGGATTCGCTAATTTGAGAAGATTTTTTAATTTACCTCTGAAAATATTAAAATAAGAAAGATTTTCTAATATTTTTTATCAGTAAATTTTTTTATTTGAAAATATTAATTTTATATGATATTTGAATTTATAACGATTATTTTTTTAAATTACTTCGAAAAAAAAATAACCTTTAGACTGCAATGGTAAACAATAAATAGATAATAATATCGTCAACCAATGATCAAAATAAAACAACTCATATATTTTATTACGAATAATTAAGTCAACTTTATAATTGAATTTTATTCTAAACTAAAAATACGATAATTTTAGAATAATTCGAATTTAATAAATCATATTTCAAGTGAAAAAAAATGGTTCGAAAATTTTTGTCAATAATCTTGAAATGGTTTCAGGAAATATTTCGCATTGATTTTCTAGAAATAATTAATCGAAATCATTCACTAAGTAAAAAAAAAAATTAAAGTAAATAATTTTTAGTTTATTTTCATTGTACGCATAATCACTTAAACAGTAAATAATGAATTAAGTTAATTTCACAAATAATAAATATTCATTATTTTTTTATTTACAATTTATGGTATGCTTTTTTTACTTTTTTGATGTTTGATAAATTCTTTAGTTATTTCCAATTATTCTCACTATTATCTTATATCATATATAATAGAAGATAAAAAAAAATCATGCCATTAGCCATTTAATGAGAATAAAAAATCAAAATTTGAGTATTGGTTTGGAAATACAAAAGATTAATATACTTTTATTAGATTTTTATCTTTGATATCAATAAAAATGAGTTTCAAAAGAAAATTTAAATTATGGCTATATAGGTTTCAAAATAATCTAAATAATCAAGTGCCATGTCAATAATTAAATTGAACTTTAAAAAAAATTCATATCAAATCAATAAAGAAAAGTTTCATTAAATTTTTTCACAATTCGTTTTATTGTAAAATATAAAAATAAATATCTATTAATTTGTTTTTATTTTTTAAGAATCATTGGTTTAAAAAAAAATCGAGAAATTTATAAATCAAAATCATTTTAAATTTTCTAAATAAATATCAAAATTAATAATAATTTGACTTAATTTATTCGGTTTTAGTGCTTTTATAAGATTTTTTTTAAGAAAAATTTTTTTGATTTTTTTTAAATAATTTTTTTCAACATAAATTTCTTTTAATTTTTACAATATCCAAATTTAGTTTGGATGAAAATTGGTTACACAATTTTAGATATAAAATAAATGTAAAAAAACATTTTATAAATTTGAAAAAATTTTTTATTTTACAATTTCACTATTCTAACCTTTTTTTTTATCGAAACATGCGTTCTAGTCTTTTAAAGAATTCATTTTACGAATTCTGTGTGTTTCATTTAAATGTTGTAGCTCATCTTAAATAATGTGAAATACATTTATATCAAATTCTCTATTAATTTTTTACGTTTCTTTTACCTCTCTAAATCTATAAAATATAAAATACTACAGTTTTTTTTTGTTTTTGTTTTTTTAGCATTTAAAATCATAAGAAAAAAAACAACGCCTAGATTAAAGTTTTTTTTTAGAATGATAGTGTGTGTATAAAATCGTTTTTTATCAATTTTTTTACTTTTGTTGGTAAATAAGTTATGCTAATAATTTTTTAGAAATTTTCTTTTACTCTATTATCATCATGACGGTCGCCATATAAGAAATATATTCAATTACATTAATTATTTAAAGTTTCTGGAATAGTTTAGAGTTTATTCATGGGTATCGTTGTTTTAGTGTACCAATTTTTTTTGCAAGCATAAAACACGATTGCAACTTAAAAATATATAAATTTTTTTTTTCATAAATCGTAATCTATATATATATTATATTTTATTAATTCAAATTTGCATAGTTATTACTTTAAAACATGTTGTAAATATTTAAATTAATGTGGAAATTGCATTTAAATTAGAATACATATATTAAAAATCAAAAAATGTTTCATGATTCGAAAGTAATAATGTTAATAAAATAATTTCTATTTTAAAATGTTGGGTAATATTAATTTTTGACTTCCAGTTTCATTTATTAAATAATTATTTATCGCGAATTATTTTTAAACTATTCGATGATAATATTTCTATTGATAGAAATTGCTGGGTAGATGGCATTGGTAAAATTAAAAAACGAGTTTTTTATTTTGTTATTGTGTGAAATTATTAAAATTTATTCGAATAAATAGTTCTAAAAGTTATCTTAAACGATTATCACGTTCGTTTACAAAAAATTTGATTGAAAAATTTGATAAAAAATATTTTTTTTTAAAATAATTCATTTTATTTAAGGAAAAAGTTGCCGAAATCAGATTGATTGATGTATCGTATCGATTAAATACAAAATATTTGAATATGTTCTTTTTAACTTGATTATTACTCGAGAAAAATTCAAGATTGCTTTCAATTTGTTTTAAGAATTATCTAGATCTCGAATAAATTTTCCTCATCAAACCAAGTAATTTTTTTTTTTCATTAACATTTGAACCTATAAAAAAAATTTGTCGTAACGTATTTATATATCGAGTTTATTTTCGATTTTTTTTAAATAATTTTGATGAATTTTTTTATTCAATAAAAATTGATTTCATTTAAAATATGTCTATGTTATAATTACGAATTTAAATAATATATTATGTTTAAAAAATACAATTCTAAACACAATAGGGTAAAACTTGAAAATTTATTTATTTCGCAATATAATTTTTTTTCGCCTGGTCAGCAAGAATTTATAAAGAAATTTTTTTACTTTAATTTATAAAATATATGCTTTTAAATAGTAAATGATTTCATAATTTACGAAATAAAAATCAAAAGAGTCTGATTAATCTAAATTGCATGTCAAACAAATAAATTATTTTTTCTCAAAATAAAAAGTGTAAATCTGTATTCTTTAAATGTAAAAAAAAAAAATTTTTTTGAAATTGAAATTTTTAGCTTATATTTTTTTTCTTTGACTATAATTACATAATTAATATTTTATCTTTTTTTCAAAAATGTATTCATTTATCCATTTATTCAGATAAATGAAAAAAAAAAATAATAAAAATAAAGAAATCTATTTAATTTTTAAACATCTTGTTTCTTTTTTTCAATAATATTATAATTGTTATTTTTTAACCTTTAGAATTGTGATATAAACTATAGCCTAATTTTTTTTTCATTAAGTTTTTAAGTAAAAAAAATTTTTATGAAATGTTCTTTTTTCTTTTTTTTATTATTGTTATGCATTCAGTAAATTTACTTAGTATTATAAGTGAAGCGAGATTTCAAAGGTATTCATAAAAATCCACTAAATTGCAAAAATAAATATTTGAAATTTTACAAAATTTAATTTTTCGAATTTATTATAATTTTTACGATCGCAGTTTTTTTTAAAAATATGTTTCTATATATTTTGAAGCGACTATATTTGATTTTTTTTTCACACAAATTTGATTTTTCTCTGTTAAAAAAGTTATTTTTTATTTCAATTTTCTTTATTTTTTTATTTTAAATCTCTTTATTAAATTTAAATAATAAAGATCATCGTCATTTCGAATTAATTTTTAAATTGTCACCCGCCATTCTAAGGATTTTCTGAAAAGAAATTTTTTTTTTGAACTTTCAAAAAACTTTTTAAAAGATATTGCCCGAATAGAAAAAATATCAGTTTTAACATTAATAATGAAATATTTTAAGTGTTTATAAATTTTATAAATTTTAATGTTTTCTACATGATTTTGACTCTCAGATCTTAATATAAGTCATTTATATAAATTATTTATTTTTAATGGGTTTATGTTGATAAAGACTTTTAAAGATTAGAAAACTAGATATTTTTAAATCGAATGTTAAGTAAAAAAATGAACATGTTATTAAATTTAAAAAGTTTTGAAAATTCCTTTCAAGGTAAATAATAGGAAATTTGTTTTAAAAATTTTCTCGAATTTTTAAAGTTCTAAATCCAAAATAAAGATCGCTATCTAAAATACTGATAAAAAGCCTTGAATTTGATTTTGATGTTAATTATAAATATAATTGATTTTGAATTTGAATTTTTTGTATACTCCCATTCATTTAAATCTTCAATTATTTTCTTCGGAGAAAAAAATTAAAAATACAATAGATTTTATTTTTTCAGGTGATTTAAATATCATTAAATATCATAAAATATTCAGTTATTGAGTTATTGAAATTCATAAGAATATTTTTGAGAGACGACAATTAACTAGTGCATTGACCCTAACATATTTTTTACTTGAAATTGAATTTTTTTTTTTATTATGAATATTTTGTTGCAAAATTTATTAGCTTTGAGTTAAAACAAATGCCTAATAGTGTAATTTTAATACTTCGTTTGATAATTGTTAAACATAAAATTATTTCAGATCAATTTTTTTATGTAAAAAATATTTTTAAAATTTTTTAAATTTCATTTATTTTACATTTTTTGATCTATCAAAAAACTTTATTTTTTTGTTTTTGTTTTTTTTTTTTTTTTTATCATTTTATATATTTCAAATAATTATTGACATTGGTTTGGTAATTATTTCTTAAAAAATTATCAAAATACAAATTAATTCTTGTAAAATTTTTTAAATTTTTTTACATTTGTTTTACTCAATTTTTTCTCAAATTCAAGGCATTAAATTGTATCATTTCCTTTTTTCGAATGCGTGGAAATTCTTCTTTATACTATGCAGAATCTTTGAATTTAGACTGGATTTAATGATTAAATAATTGCCGTTGTTAGATTATTTTAATCATTGTCTCATATTTTTTACATTATAACTTTTTTAATCTCCTAGGTGATAACTTATTCTAGTTTTTCGCTTAAAATTGCAATTTCCAACAAAAAATTTTATTCTTAAAAAATAAAAAATCTTTTATACTTTTTCATTAAAATAACATTTGACAAATAATCTATTTAAAAATTCAATTATTTTTATGCTTTTCATTAGTTTTGAAGTTGAAGAATGACTAAAATTTTTTTTAAATATATCGATTATTGGGCAATCAAATCGATATCTTATCATGATTTAAATGATTCCCCAAAAATAGAGGTCTATCATTCTATTCAATATCTGATTGAATACAGTAATTCTGTAAATCAATATTTTCGCTTGGGGACATTCCAATATATTTATAAAGTTTAATATTTTTGAAATAAATAACTTGGTTAATAATTTGATTGAAAAATAAAGTCTTAGATTTTAAGCAATATTTTCTCTGAGGTAAAAACATCTAAAAAGATTCTAAATATGAAGAATTTGTGAAGAAATCAAATTTAAAAAAATTCAACCATCTTTTTTAATTATCGTCATTTTATTGATATCTAAATCAATAAAAAAAGAGTAAAAAAAACATTGCAACTAATATAATTTTTGCAATGAAATATTTTTTTTAAGAGGAATTTTTCATACAATCTATTCTATTGAGATTATTCAGACATTGAATATTAACGCCAAAAAAATATCTCTTTTTTCCTCAACAAAAAATTTGAGAATGGCCTAGTTCGAGAAAATGACTTTAGAAATTCGATTTTTTAACAATAAAGATTTATACATGATAATCGTGTGTTCTTAAAAATAAAAATTCTTCGTCTTCTCACACTTGTCAAGTAAATGCGTTTTCGTAAAAAAATACACCAGAAAAGTTAGTTGTCATGCGTTAAAACATTTCAAAAATTTGTGCAAACATTTTTTTGCCTTGTAATAAAAAAAATCAATCCCCTTCGACTTTACAAATGTTTCTTTTTAAGTTTTTGATACCTAGCGCCATAGCTCGTAACTTTTTTATACTTTATTAATATAACGTAATACATTTATGACACAAAAAATAGTTTCCAATAATATAAAGATGAATTAAGAATTATTTTTTCCGTTTTTTAGCAAAAACCTATTTGTTTTTTAAATTTAAAGTAATTAATGGATTTAGTTATAAAGGTTGTTAAAAAAATCAAAAGATTTACAAAAAAAAATTTAAGATAAAAATGAAATTTAGTCAATTTTCTTTCTATTCATACTGCAGATATACAGATATTGAATACTAAATTTCAATCTCTCTAAATTTTGCGAGAGAGAATTTTTAAATAATAAGTCTTAATTTTTAGTAAAAATTGAAAAAATTTATTGTCATTCTTTACTTGAAATTGAAAAAAATACAAAAAAGAAAATAAAAGTACCTTAATTATTAATGATATGTAAATAAAATATTTTTCAATAGAATATATAAAAATGAATTTTAGACAAAATCAATCAAATGTTTTATAACATATATCCTCTCTTCATGATGTGAGAAATAGAAATTTTATTTTTTAAGCATTTTTTTTTATTATAATTTTTCGGCGAGTTTATGTCAGAAAAAAATGATGTCGATTTAAGTATGGCATTATTATATTTGAGATAATCTTATACCTAAAAGATCGTTTCTATATTTCATTTTTTCATCATTTTTGAATCGAATTTTACTAACACTTAGAGATTTTTTATCAATAGAAATATAAAAAAATAAAAGAAATTTGTTCACAAGCTGGTATAAAAATTCTTTAACGATTTAAACTAAATCAAATTATTTGACAGCGTTTTTATAAAAAGAAATTTGCATTATCAATACAAGAAGTAAAGAAGTCTATTTTCAAAAAAAAAAATTGTCATAATCTAAAATTACATTGATATTAACGCTTGATTTGAAAACAAGGAAATTTAGTGTGCACACTAATTTAATTCAGTATATAAATACTTAAATTCATACGTTGATTCGAAAAAATTTTATTAAAAATCGTCAAAAAAAGTTTAGTAACGATTTGAAGCATTGTACTTTATTTTATTATCTAATTTTACTAGGTAATTTTCGGGTGTCATTTTTAAAATTTTGCGATACAAATTTTCACAAAATTATTTATTCGATAAAAAATTACATCAGCTTTGAGTGCCTAGTTTAATTAACAAAAAAAAAAAAAAAAATAGATTAGTATTTTGTTGAATATTGTTTCGAAAGATCAAAACGATTTAATTAATTTTTTCTAAAATTTTACATATTCTTCAATATTTTGCGCTCCAAGTCACCCATTTGGGATGAATGATATCCAGCAAGCGCAAGAATTTTACATGTAGAGTTAAAAACAGTCATTAGTAAATCAGAAAATTTGCATGATTTCAAATGTGATAAATTCTAAAAAAAAATGTTTATAAAATGTATTGAGGTGAAATTTTTTTTAGAAAACCGGAAATGGTTTTAAATTTAAACCACATAACTTGGAAAAAAAAATGGAATTTATACACTTATGTTTGGACGTGCTTGTGGCTTTCTATTAATTGTATTCACACTGACTTGTCACCGAAATAATTCTAGCGGCATAAGTCACATCGTACTGTATGTCTCAATTATATTGAAAACTTGTTTTCAAAATTGAAAAAGTAAATGTTATAATTTTTTTTTCTATGGATACATAATCAATGCTGGCCTTATTTGGATCATATAATATAAAAACAATTTGAAAATTTCGAATACATTTCAATGACGGTTGTCTGATATTTGTTTGAAATTAAATAATATGTATTTAACTACATTGTTTTTCGAATAAAGATCCCAAAAACTCCTGGAGCAATTTTAATGGGAATCTTTAAATGTTTTAATAGCCTAAGAATTTTTTATCGAAAAACTTCTAAAGTAATATGTATGATTAAAGTTTTCGAATTTATTTAAAATGAGTTTAGTATTCACAGAAAGACAATCTTGATTGTGATTTGATTATTTAATTTGCAGATGACCCAATAGACAAAATAAAAATTACGAAATAATTTTTTAAAATGCAATAAACGTCTAAAGTCAATAATTTAATAAAAATATTTTTATACACCAATGATTAAAGTCTAACTGATTTAATTCACTTGTGTGTGTAAATCACTTCAAAAATTTTTATTTTTTAAATTTATAAATTATTTTCAAAAAGAAAAAAATGAATAATAAACAGAAACATGATCCGCTAGGAATAGTTGAATCAAATAATTTTACTTGCATTTCTTGATATTTTCTCAAAAAAAAAAAACAAGTATAATGTAAATTTTTTTTTATTTTCTTCCTTGAAAGCCATATAAATGGTATTTAAATTTAAAAAAAAAATCATTTCTTTTTTTTTTGTGTTTATTTTTATGTAGATTAATATTTTATAAAAAATGTTTACTAAGCACCTATTCGTCAGTTGATTCGTAATTTTTTGCATCAAACATTAAGCAAACTTAAAATTTCAATTGCATTAACTTTAAAAATATGAACTCTATTTTACTTGCCCTAAGTCATTAAGGACCCCATTCAAAAAAAAAAAAACAATCAATCTGGTTAAATAACTTACAAATGTCGATCGTGAAAAACAAATGGTGAAAATTACACGAAATTTAGTCATTATTTAATGATTAAAGTAGCAATTTGAAGTTCTTTTGGCTATAATAAAACCGAGTTGCTTCTTTACTTTTTTAATGAAAATTTTAGTGTTCAGCGTTACATTTTAAAACGAGAAGCATATTTTTTGATAAAGGCTAATATTGTAGAAAAATCATTCAAAGAAAATTTATGGCAAGTCGATTATTAAATAACTTACCTGAATCATAAGTATGTAAATTAATTATAAATGGAACCCAACTATCTCAAGAATTACTTTTGTTCTTCAAAATAAAATAAAAAATTATTTTTAATAAATAAAAATCATTTTTAAATTTTAGTTTTTTATATTTTGATTAAGATATATTTAATGAGTGCGATTACTAATTTCCAAAGCATTAATACTTTTGAAGCTGATATCTAAATTAAAAATTTTCATTCAAGGTAGATCAATTTGAACTTATTTTAAGTTTTATTAAACGAAATATATTTTTTTATTAACTTTTTTAATTAAAGTTTGGTTTTTTCTTATTTTTTTTCACATTTGTTTTACGAGCAAAAATTCAGTCTCACTTGTATCTAATTATTTTCAATATTATTCAGGTTGTGTTATATAAAATACAATTAAAATAATTCAGATATATTATAATTCAATATTCTTGCATTTATAAATAATTCAATTTATTTCTTTTCAAGTTATAAGCTCTGTCTGTTATAATTTCAAAATCTTAAGATTTATTCAAAAGACAAATAATTTGTAATTTTTAAAATATTTAAAATCATTTGTATGAATATATTTTAGCTTGAATATTTCTAATCTAAATTTTTATTTATTGTATACAAAGAATGTAAAGTTAATATTGTTAATTTCTGAAATATTTATTTTCAATAAGAGATTATAATTAAAGAATTTAAATTTGAATTTACGTCAATTTCTATCTGATGCTTCAGTTTTTATAAGTTTAATTATAATTAGAATTAATTGAAATTTTAAATTTACCGAAATTGGTAATCAAGCTCTTGAAAGCCTAATGAATTCGTATATTGTTTATTTACATACGGGTACAATGTTTTTATTCAAATTTATGATTGATACTATTTGAATTTGCTATGCTGAATAAATTTTTATGAAACGAACTCGAAAACTTAATATATCAAATCCTGAAAATTAGGCATAGTAAGAACTTGTGTAAAATACATCTAAATTATAAATAGTCATACCATTAAGATGAATTTCACAAAGTTTCAATAGATTTATGATCTCAAATTATTGAGCGATATATATCAAAAGCAAAAATTTAATTAATTTTACAATGGCGGGGAATGAAAAAAAAAAATTTAGATTTCATTATAAAACATTAAAATTTTAATCTGACAAAAAAATAAAATTTTACATTTTTTTCTCATAGCAATTCTCGGCTTGACATTTTTAAATATTTCTTTGATTCAGATAAAAATTTTCTGAAAAATAATTTACTAAATATTCCTGTGTATCTCATGAATAGAATCCAAATTAACAAATCATGTTAGTAAATTTTGTAACAATTCTTAAATTTAGATGGATTAAATCTGATCGGCATCGATCAATGAAAAGCTTTTGAAATTAATAATATTGATGTTGAAAAATCAAATATCACAAATTTTTTCATAATTTTAATTTTTAAATTTTTTTTAAGACTGGACAATGTGCAAGAGCTATTGTTTCTTAAAGATCATATTTAATAATCTACATAATAATTTGTCATGATTCAACAATCTTTTTTTTTTCACAATCGATATCTATAATTCCATGCGTGATCCAGAAAAAAATTTCAACCATCAGTTCATAAACTTGTGAATTATGTCGTGTCTAGATGAAATAAATTCGAAAACTGACAATTTAGAGATCATAATAACTATATAATAAACATATATTTATCTCTTCTCAATAATTTATTAATTAGATTTTTTTTCATTTCCTTCATAAATGCGTTTCGATTCATATACAAAATTTTTTTGTCATTTTGGTAAAATTAGCTGGATACTATAAATGTTTATCTTATCATAATAGTAAACTTTGAAATAAGTTTTTATGATCTAAATTGTCTAAGAATGAGATTTTACTATTATTCATGTGAGAATCGGTAAAATTTTACCTAGTGTATAAATTTTATCAGATAACATAAAAGGATACTGTGTTTATACGGGAATAAGTCGGAAGAAAAATTTAGAAATGACCTAAATCATAGTAAAAAATATTTGACAATTTCTGATTACTGTGATTTAACGGAAAAATTCATAATTTTTTGACAAAAAATTTTTAATTTTTTTGAAGTTCAAATCAAATGCAATACGATATGAATTTTTTATGGG
>BLXL01004157.1:0-17573 GCA_023170135.1 Acarapis woodi | reverse complement strand
ATTCAGTTATTTTTTTCTTCAATATTAGCCATTGATATATTATTGAAATATAAAAAATACAAAGAGATGCATTGATCCTGCTCAATATTGTTTAATATCAAATTTTTTTGGCGAATCACTAAAATAATTCTGAATTTAACTTGAATTTTAGTTTTCAACAAAATCGGCAGGAAAAGAGTAAATAAGTAATAAATTATACACTATTCTTTGCATTTTCTTATATGATTTAACTAATTTATGATACATCTATTCAACTTGAATTCTTAAAATCTTCAAATTATTAAATTAAAAAAAATTCAATTTTTTTTCGATTAAGCTTTTTGTTAAATAAAATTAAACGGAATAAATATGAATTCACAATAAATAAAATTCAAAAAAATAATATGCAAGAATATAAGAAGAATTAAAAAAATTATAAAGTTGAAAAGTTACATTACAATTAGGGAAATATGTATTCCTAGCTAAAGTTCAAAGTATAAAGTTTAAAAAATTAATATTAAGTCTAAAAAATTAATCATTTTTATATTAAGATATTTTCTTTAAAAAACTGTAATCACTTTTTTCAAAATCATAAAAAATCATAATTCAATTTTTTAATCAATTAAAATCTAAAGGTTGAAAAATTTCAAATTCTATACCGAAATTAAATATATAATTTATAACCTCTTGGTATCGAACATTAATATAAAAGTAAATAAACGAATTCTTTTTTAATGAATTTAAATAAAAAACGAAAAAAAGGGCTATTTAAAAGATATTAAAAAAATCTTATGATTTTTCCCTATCTAGAAAATGGTGACTGCATCATTTATTCTATCTATTATGAGCTTGGCCTTGAAAGAGCCCTTACCAAAAATAAATGGCAAATATTTGGTTTATCACTTTTCCTAATTGCAGCAGTATTGAGAGCAGGTTCATAGGCAGCAGGTCTAATCAACTCAGTATGGACAAACTTAAAAGGAAGCAAACAAAATAAGTTAAAAGTCAAGCCAAAGGAAGTGTATCGTCTACCTATACATCCAACAAGATTAGAAAGTGAAATGTAAGAATCTAATCAAATGCTGCGATACCAAATCAAAACCCTTAATTTCTTTCATGTATCTCTTCACATAATCGATTTTAGTCTTAAGTTTAGGGAAACAGAGCAGATAGACGAGAGACTATTCGAATTTTTACAAATCAAGCTACGTTGTCGAGAAGCTTGTGTTTGGTCTTAAACAAAATTTCTGATGAAAAAAGCAACCTAATAATAAATAAATAAGCACATAGAAATTTCGATGGCTTCCCCTTCAACATTTGTGCTATTGTGAACATAAAGACTTGAGAAGTATACTTCGAGCATGAAAAAAGTTATGGAGTTAATTTTTCTTGTTGTCAAACAAATGAAATAGAAGGTGATCACTTCAGCGAATCGTAAATGAAGTGCCAATAATTTGCTTTGACAATCCATTTAAACTCTCCTTATATGATACATAAAGGCTTCGCAACGGTAAGATAACACATGATGGAAACCTGATTATTGAACGAATAAATCTCATCTATAATTTGCAAACTCAATAAACAAGGCATTTAGTCAATTATAGAAAGTTGGAAACGAATAACTGAAGTATCGATAGGACAATGGTTATTTCATCAATAATTAACCAAATAATTACTTCAGTCGTTTTAGTCTACATAAAAAAATTGTTGATAGAGATATACAAAAAACGTACACAAAATAAAACGTGAGAAAACAGAACACAAGGAATTTCACTAACTACAATAGAGACTGATTAAGCACGAAATCTCAAATAGACGGTTGGGATAAGGATATGGTAAAAAGAAAAATCTTATCTTAAAAGATCTTGAAAAAATCTTAAAAATGGTAATGATAACAACCTTTCACAATATATTTGATGTCTCTTGCTGGATGTTTCAATAATCAATTAATAATTTAATTTCTTTTCTTAACACTATTTTAAAGACAAATATTATTATTTTGCAGAAAACATCAAAATAATTAAACGTGTTAATCCAAACATTGTGGGCGAGTAAATGGCCTTTTTATTAAAAATGAAGATCAAAAATTGTGTCAAAAAGTGGTTGATAATGTAACTTTCTCATTTAAGAAATAACATACGAGCTTATTTCAGGAATGAAAAATTACGGAATTTCAAACAACAATTTTTTCATATCACAAAAAAAACTCCAAAAAGTCATTCATTTATCGCCCAATTTTTTTCCACAAAAGACAAAATGCCCTCTATTCACTTTTTTCAAAATATATTAATTTAAAAAATGTTTTATTAAATATTTAAAAAAAAAAAAATAAAATTCAAAATTTATTTAAATAACGTGAATTCATAAAATTGAGAGAGACGATTAAAAAATAATTTTTTGGTTCATATACGATGATATAATTTGAGAAATTCGAACATCGTTTAAAACGAAAATCTAAGTGCAAAATACTTCAAATTTTGCACTCATAACTACATCTTTTATTTAATAGAATTTCGATTTTTCAAAAATTTATTTTTTTTGGATTTTTTACGATTGAAAAAGTTAAAAATATTATGAATATTATGTTGAATATCAAAATATACATTTGAAACAATTAATATATGAATAATCATGTCTGATCAAAGAGCAAGTGCATATTAAAAATTAAAAAATTTTTTTGAAAATAAAAGTATCTAAGTTTCCTCTTCACTACTAAATGTTGTGATAAGAAATTTTCAATTTTATTTATAAGTGAAAATACTTTCAACCTAAGCGAACCCTTTTTGATTAATTAAAAATTATTTTTCTCATTTCGAAGTCATTTATCCTTTTAAAAATTTTTCATTAAATAGAAATTAGCCTATTAGTTATAATTTTATCATCTTTTATTTTTTGATGGAGATGTTTTCAGGAAGGAAAAAGTTGTTTGTCAAAAAAAAATTTTCGTATTTATCCATTTCAAGATAATATCAAATTAATGAATCTAGATTTCTGTTTTAAAAAAATAAACCGTGAAAAGTTTATAAAAAAAACAAAAAATTTTAAGTTTAAAGTAAATTTTAAATTTAACAACGTGGCATAAATTGTTATTAATTATATTTTTTTTTTATTTGAAAAGATAAATTTTCTAAAAATAATGATTCGTGATTAGAGACAAAATTTTATTAGATTTTTTTTTTGCATATTAATCAAAAATTTTTTAGACAAGAGTTTTGAATCATTTTGAGTTTTTCTATTGATTTTAATTTCTCTATTTTTAATTTGAATGATTTGAAGTTTTAAAAATTGAAATTAGATTACATTTTTACAATTAAACCACACCAGGTTAGGTTTTTTATAGAATTATTAGTGATAATTTGCTAAAAAAATAAATGGTACTCTTTTACCCAAGATTCGAGTGTAGTAAATAAAAATTTGAAAAAAGAAATTGGGTTACATTATTGTAATTTAAAATTGCACAATCTAATTTTTTCCAATCAAATTATCGTTTTGATGTATCATGTTTAATTTATTACTTATTTCATTTTCATCAAGGCAGTATGATTTTTTTTAACTTACTGTTTTATTTGTTAAATGAGTTCTGTTCATTATTTTAATGTCCTTTGTGAACCTGGAAAATTTTTCAAATTTTATCAATGATAAAATCACAAATTTCGATATTTTTTAATGCTTCATAAACAATTTCTTATTAATTTAGCACAATGTGTTATTCACTATAAAATAAAGTCAAGTTAAATTTTTAATTAATACTTTAATAAATATTATTTGCTTTTCAAAATACATTATTTCTTTTTAAAAAAAAATTAATTCTATTTTACAAAATGAATTTTCTTACTAACGAATCATTGAGACTTTATCAATATTATTCGTTTGAAAATTCACATCCGAATTTTATGAAAAATTTTTGAATATATTAGGTCGAAATTATAATGTATAAAAATGTATTAAAATGTGAAGGCAAAAAAAAGACAGATCGATGATCAAATGAAATTCATTATTCTTTCGGTTTTTTCGCTGCAATTTTAATTATTGTATTATTCAATCATAATTTTACCTGTGAGATAAATAAATTTAGTGGTGGTTAATTTCGACATTTGTGTGATTCAAAGTTGTATTAAATTACTAACATGTAAAAAAACCTTGATTTGAATCAACTAAATTTCAGATTGCAGTGTCAAAAGTTTAAATTTAAAAAAAATTATATCTATTAAACATTCTTTGATGTTTATCAAAGGCCAGAAAAATCAATATTATTTTGTAAAATCAAAGCAAATAAATCTCAATTTTTTTTTATTATTGAGTTTTTAGTTATGAATTCAAAAAAATATATAAAACTTGAGGAATGTAATTTTTTTTAGCAATTTATCGTCAAAAGTTTATTGAACGATGGACGAACGATTTTTTCAGTCTATTCACTTAGTGATTATATTACTTAACACTAAAAGAGAACAATAAAATCATTAGTAAGATGAAAAACTTTAAATCGAGAAATGTATGAATATAAGTGGTGAACAGATATTTGAATATACTTAAAAACATGCTACTTATTTAATCATTTGTCGAGATAAGCATTTTGAAAGCTCACAAGACTAAAATTTAAAAACATCAAAGAAAAAGTCAAAGGACAAAAAATATTTCAAACGTATGCATAGAACGCTCATATCGTAACTGCAAATAAGAATTTTTTTTTAGAAAATTTCACAATTGAATCTTTTATTGCTTGAATGCAACTGAATTGAATTTGTTAAATTAAAAAGCTTAAATCTTAATACAAACTCATTTAAAAAAATTCAACATATTTTTCCTATCAGATTGTTCTTGCTAATTTTTATTATTTTAAATTTTAATATATCTAAAAGAACAGTCAACTTATTGTATAATTCAATATCAGAGTTGAATTTCAATTAAGAAAATTAAATTCTTATTTAAAATATTTGATTGCAGAATTTGATTTTTTCATCTTCAAGAAATAAAGCAAATGTCAACGAAATTTTAAATTAATATTGAAAGGATCAGAAATAAATGTTTTTGAAGCTCATTATTTCAATAATTTAATTTAATCATATGTATATTTCATAAATAATTTTTTAAACTTAGAATCAGATTTAAATGACTAAATAACATATATTAAAAAAATTATTTTCGAAAATTTAATTCAATTTCGATTGAAATCAAAATTTTTAGACTTTTACATAAACTGCATAAATAAAACTATAAAAACTCAATCGAAAATATTCAATACTCATGAATTACATGAATTAAGAAATATTATAAGATTAGATCTCATATTTACGAAATTATATGAAAATCGGACGTAAGAATTAAAAAAATAAAACAACTAAATCGAAAATGTATTTGAATATAAGTTTGTGAATAATTGAGAGTAATTAACAAATTTATAATCTTACATTATCGGAAAAAAATCACGTGTTGCGAAAGATCAAATTTTGTCTTAGTAATAGACAAATTATAACCCAAAAAAATCACTAAACTTGATGCTATCAAAAATAAAAAAAAAAACACTAAAATAACTTTTTCATCTTTTTTTGCTGAAAATGAATTTTTTATCAAAATTGACGATCTTTTGCTCACAATGAGCCAAGAATACATTTTCACTATAAAGAATAATTTTTATCTTCAAATCTATCGAAATTGAAGAAAAAAATTATAGATATTGAAATTATAATATTTTTCGTCATGTGAAGTATTCGTAAAAAAGTGAATACAATCAGCAATATTATCTTTAAAATTTAAGTTGCGCTTTATAAAATTTGAAACGTGACATTATATATATTAAGATATAAGAATTGCCTCAGACCTGCAAATTTGAAAAAAAATGTTTTTATTTACCAATGGATTTTTATTGAATAAAAAATTATATTAAAAATTCCGACTATACATCATAATTGATTTGAGAAAATATTAAAGTTTTTAGAAATAATTAAAAAAAAATAAATAACACTTGAACTTATTTAGTAAATTACTAAACGACAAAAAATAATAATAAATCCTGATAATTATTCTCACTTATAAAAATTTTTCATTAAAATAAAAAGTCACAGGATGAAAATTTTTTTAAACACAATTTATTTCAATAGATTCTTCTTTTGTAAATTTCTTAGAATGAGTGCTGAAAAAACGAATTGAAGAAAAAAAAGTTCAAAAAATAGAAATATAAAATAAATTAAAAATAATTTTCACGAAGGTTCAATTTCAATATTTTCAAATCATGTAAATCTAACAAGAATCAGACACCAAACTTAGAAATTAATATCTTTATCTGCATTTTGAGCCTTTGCAAGTTTTTTTTTTTAAAGAAAGAAATTCCAAATTCAAAAGAAAACGCGAGTTTACAGAAAAAGCTAAATTAACATATAGTTTTTGTAATAGTGTGCAAGCTGTTCAGCATGGCAAGAAAGGTATTTATAACGATAACTAGTCGGCGCAACTAGTCTGCGTAGCAAAATGGCATGATCACACCGCTTTTTTGTTCCGTTGAGTCAACCATTTTTAGAACCGCTTGATTTACTAGCCATATATCACAAAAGGGTGTTTTTAAGTAAGCTCTCAAACTACAGAACATAATCAAATAAAATTCAATTGTTCATCTAAACTCACAATAGAAAACGCACATCAATTTAAATAGTGTGTAGTATTCTGTCTATTACATCTCTTCTTATATTTTCTAATTATTCAACACAAATGTATTGATATTTAAATATATCATTATCTAGATATTTCTTAAAAAAAATTACATTTCGCACTCGGCACTGTGAAGTTTTTTTTATCAAAAATTTCGATTCCTAAGTGTTGCAATTCATAAAATAATTGTATCGCATCGTTTTATTTTTTATTATGCCTTGATATATAAATCATTAAATTATTGATAGTCAATTATGCGATAAATTACATTTTATTTTAATTTTCTTCTATTTTCACCTGAATATTATAAATGAAATTTCAATAAAAACGAAAATATTTTTTCAAATTTTAAATGAATACGTAAATTCAAAATTATGGTAACATTTTTTGAATTATTTGTAAACAGAACAACACTTCTGGCAATGAATGTTTAATTTTTTAAATCATTAAAAATGACATATTGTGGGTCGCAATCAGTAAAAATTACTCACTTTTTTTTTATTTATTGACAAATTATTACCATAAATTATTACATTTTATGGATTTAGAATGAATCCAGTTGAATAAAAAATGTAGTTAAAAAAAAAGTTTCAATCGAATCTTAATATAAAAAATTTTTTATATAAATTCACAGATACTTGATACATCATCTTAAACTAAAAAAATTTTACGCAATAAAATAAATTTAAAGCTAACAAATTTTTAGAATAGATTAATCGATTTATTCAATTATTATTAATCATTCGACCATTGAATTTCAATGGTCAAAAAAAGACTAAAAATTATTTTTTTTATATAATAATAATTATAATAAAGATTGATGACAAAAAAAAAAAATTTATTTTAGAGAAACGGATGAAAAAATTAGAGTTCTCTTAAATTTATAAGTTACAATTTTTTTGTCAGTAATTTTTTTACGATTTCAACAAATCAAAATATTTATAAATAATCGTATAATTTTCGATCAATTATATTAGGGAAATACAACAAACTCGAAGGTACCAATCAAAATCGTTTTTGAAATTAGCTATCGAACACATTAAAGCATCAGTAACACACAACAGCAATCTCTTATAAAATACAACAAAAATAAATATTGAAAAATTATAAATTTCTTTTTTTGCCTTACCCAGATTAGGTGCCATTATCAAAGAATAAAATTTGAATATTTAAATACAATATTTTCTTTTCTATGTAAATTTAAATTTATAAATAAGAGATGATTATATTTTAATAGAATAAAATATTAAATATGATTTCATCAGAAATGCTATATTTTTCAATTAATTTTTTTTTTAAAATAAAAAAATCTTTATTGAGTGAACTAATCTTATTTATTAATAATTAATAAGCTTTGAATTTAAATATTGAATGTCGGATTGACAAAACTGAAACCTTCGAACTCATTACCAATCATATTTTGCATTATTGATTGATCAGGTGGAGTAAACGATATTTCGGAATCAGTGAACATTGGATCAAAATTCTTGAAAATATTAAAAGTGAAAAAAACAAAATTAGATATTTTTCAAATTATGATCAAACGTATAAATATGCTAATACATTTTAGTAACATACTTCACCAGAACGAGGATTTTTACAACGAGGTATAAAAGGTGGTTGCACTTCTCGGGCTTCAAGTTTTTGCCAATGTATTCTTCTAAAAAAGGTATGCGTTCGTATATTCTCTTCTGCTTTCACATCGCAACCTAATCTTTTCTTAACATTCTTGGTAAGAAAACCTTTGCAAATATCTTTTGCCTCTTTACTTAATGATTTCGGATATGATACATGATTTTCAATTATAGCTTGAAAAAGCTCTTCCTCACCATCACCATCGAATGGAGGCTAATCAATTTTTTTTTTAAAATGATTTTATTAATTTGAATTAGATTAAAGATTTTTTTATTCGATATCTACCTGACCAACGAGCATTTCATATAACAAAACACCATACGCCCACCAATCAACTGATTTATCAAGAAAAAAATTGAAAAGTTAACAACAAGATAAAAATATTATAAATTTTAATGAGTTCAAAATTTACCTGATTTACCATAAGGTTGATATGTTAATACTTCGGGAGCCTTTTTTCAAGTTGAAATTCAAAAATTAATTTTCATTGTGTATAATCAGAGAGATTATGTAAATTTGAAAAACTCACCAAATAATCTGGTGTACCACAAAAGGTATGTGTTGTACGCTCCCCAAAAATATTCTAATAAATTGAAAAAATAATTAGTAGATTTCGTTTAGATAAATACGTAAAACAATGATATAATAAATTTTATTACCTCTTTGCACATTCCAAAATCAGCGATTTTGATATGACCCTCTTGATCTAATAAAACATTGTCAAGTTTTAAATCTCGATATATTATACCTTTTATTTGAAAATAATTATTTCGATTTTAAGTTTAGTTCATATTTTTCGGTCTAGTAAATTACCTTTATCGTGAAGATAAAATAGTCCTATTGCAATTTCAGCCGCATAAAAGCATGCAATCGGTTCTTTGAATCTGCCACATTGCATAATTTGATACATCAAATCACCGCCATTCACATATTCCATCACAAAAAAAAGTTTATCCACTGTTTGAAAACAGGAATGTAATGTTACCAGAAATGGAGGTTTATTTTGTAAACCTAGTACTCTTTTCTCAATTAGCGCACATTCAATATCATCATCTTGTATGATAACATCTTTTTTTAATATCTTGATTGCATAAAGTTCTGTTTCTTGTACTATTTGATTATCTGTTTCGCATGTCTGCTTTTGTTTGCTTTTTTGCATGTTTGGCATTTGTTCATCCTTAGCAATCATTTGATCTATTTCTTCACATGTTGTTTGTTTATTTGTATTATTTTCAACAGTTTTTGGTACCTGAATAGGCATTGATTTAATTTTTTTTTCTGCTAACATTACTTTACCGAAACTAAAAGATGAGTAAAAAAAAGCGATCATATATATCATCGGGTAATTTAAAATATTATGAAAAAAAAACAGAATCATACCTGCCCTTTCCAAGTACCATAAGAAAATTGAAATCGTCAATAGTAATTTTAGGACATGCTTTACCTATCAAATCATCTAAAGCAACTTTATTTAATTTACTTTTTTCTGACTTTTTAGGTCTTGTTAGATTTAACTGCCGTCTAACGTTCTCAACAATATCTTCATTATCAAGTGGAACATGAACATTGTAAAACTCGCCTAGATTATTAGTCACATTTGTAAAGTAATTTATAAGAATATTCGAAAATTCGGAAATATTCAAAAAATTATGAAAAACCAATGAAAAATGTTAAGTTGTATTTGAAATGTGTAATATATTTTTTGTTGAAAAAAATCTCACAGAATGATAAAAAATTGAGGGTAGCATTTTGATGTAAAATTAAGAATTTGAAAAAAAAATGCGAATATGATTTTATAGCATTAATTTTAAAAAATATATATTAAAACGATTTTTTTTTTATAAATTGTTTGAAGGAGCCATACGAGATTATAGTGGAGATAATTGTCGATTAAATTTTTCAAATCGCAAGGTTGTCAAAACATGAAATGAATTATGCGTATTTTAAGGTTCATAAGTGAAAATAAGAATAAAGTTTAATTAGAAAGAAAGTTTAAAAAAAAATAATCTTATTAATGAGTCACTTAATATATTTTTTAGAAACTGTAATATCTTATTTCTAAATTTAGATTTCAATTATTTTATCAAAACTTGATTTTTGTCACATTTTAAATAAGATTTAGTCAAAATCATTTTAAATCACTTGACTTAATACAAATATTTATAACAAAAACACTAATAGTAAACTTAACATAGATGCCATAAAAATTTTAAACAATTTGAATTAATTTTTTAAGCTATTTCAATCTGAATAAGCCGAAAAATAACTATTAAAAAAGCAATTACTGAACTGTAGGTCTATTTTTTTCATTATCAGATTTTTTGAATTAATTAAATTTTATACAATTGTGTTTGTTTTTTTTTTCAAATCTACATTTATTATTAAACCGCTTAGTATGAAAATTTCGCGTCGTTATGATAGATTTTTTCTTATAAAATTTCAATTTTTTACAAATACGACAAAATTTTATTTGATAATCAAATGATTTCATTTACTCGCTCAAATAAGAACAAAATTTTACTTTTGCGAAATAATTTCAAAATTCTATAGCAATGTCTTGGCAATTTATTTATTTTTTTTTTTTGCCTTACTAAATTACGATTCAATCAAACGATTCAAAAAATAATTTTCATCATTTAATGAAGATTGAGACTTCTGATTTAATAAAAATAAAACTGCCATCTTATATTTGATTTTTCAACGTTCAGCTGGCTACAAATAAGTTAAAAAAACTGATTCCTGCGTTTTATATTAATTTTTAATCAAATTCACGTTCGGCAAAATTATGATTTATCTTTCTATTTATATGGTTTGTTTTTCTAAGATAATTATTTTTGCTTTATTTCAGAATTATCAAATTATTTGTATCATCTTTTTTATATGCAATTCAAATAAAATTATGAAATTCTCATAATTCATTTTAATCTTAATCTTGGTAACAATAATGAACCGAAAAAAATTCTAAAAATACTTTTTTTTATAGAAGATGATTTATTTATTTAAAAAATTTAGTAAATAGTATGATATATAAATAACTTAAATTTTAAATTAAATTAATTTAAAAAAATTATCATTCAAAATTATCGTTGTCAATATATCAAGAAAATTGGACGTCATAAGAAATTTGTGTAGAATCCTTATTAAATTAATTTATAATTTTTGAATCTTAAGTAAAAAATTAACGTAAAAACAAATCATCAAACTTATGTATTTAATATAGCCAATTTGGATTTTTTTTGAGCATACTATGTATAAAAACATGAAAACTAATAAATTTTCTAGCATATGTATTAATTTTTTATCAAATGCTTTTTTTATTAGTTTCAGGAAAAATTTTTATAAACATAAAATTTGTGATTATTAAACTCAAGAAAATTTATTTACTTGAGTATTTTAATTTCCTGGATTTCTCAAATCAAAATAAATGGTGAATTGAATTTCTAACTGACAATATAGGTAAAATTTACATAAAGAACAATTATCTAAAAAAAAAATTTCTCTAAAATAGAATAGGCAAATATAGACATACAATCAAATTTGAATATTTCATTTCAAAAACTGAATTCTTAAAAATTTTCTGTTTCGATTAGATTTCTAGTTAAACTGTTCAGCCGGAAAAAAATAACAAAACAAAAGATAAATTTTGTTTTCTTGAAAATTTTTTTACCTAGATATTTATTTCAATAAAATCAGAATGATCTCATTATGATTAAGTACTTTATTTACTTTCTCTGATCGGATTAAGTTATAATGAATATCGTCAAAAATTTTGGTTGATGTTTCATTTTATAAATATTTAATGAAAATTGCAAATCACAAAAAAAAAAAGAAAATAACGATTGATATTAAACGGCATGCAGAAAATCAAATATACTCAAATCAATAGATTGTAATTTTAAGAGTTCATTTTATCATTCTATTAGTCTTAAATATCTATATACTAAGAAAAAATTGCAGGAAAATAAAAAAAATATATATTCATTTAGAAAGAAAAGAATGGATGGTCAAACTTTCGAAATCGGCTCTATTGACCAACCTTAAAGATAGCCTGCAATATTTCTAGCCCACAAAACGAAATTAAATTTATAAAGTAAACGAATAAATTAGGAATTATACCAAAAGTGAATTTTATTCGAAATAAATAAGAAACAAAATATCTTATAAAATTAATTTGAAAAATTTACAAAATAATTTTATTCAAAAAGTATTCGGATAATCAAAATCGAAAATTATGTAAATTTTGTGGACAAAGAATTCTAAATCTTTTCAAAATTTTTAATTGAACCTCAGAATCTTTTGTCAAAAAAATTTTTCTTATTAAATGAGGTTAAAAATTGGATCATAAATTTTTATTTATTTCAATAAAAAAAATTATTGCATGTGTTCAATATGGACTTTGTATTTTGAAAATTCATATTTCCGATTATTTCACATGTGATTGTAAAATAATAAAAATTGTATCATAAAGCTTGATGAATCTCGATGCCAAATCAGCAAAATAAATAAAACAAGCTATGTTACTAAATTATTTGTAATTTTACGGAAAGCATTTATTTCATTTTGCTCGTTTGTCTGCTTTTATTCGAAATACACATGGATATAATTATGAAAAATCGAATCATGTAATTCTGTTATCGTTTTTTTTGTTCTTCAAACAATAAATATCATAATTTACAATAAAAATTTAGAAATTTTTGCAATTTCTCGTGTTGTTTCAAAACTGGAATCTTTTTTATATTTACAATTAATGAAATAATAAATTTTTTTCTACAATATTATAATATTGAAAAATCTAAATCGAATTTTTTAGAATTTGCTTGCAGAATTATTCTAAAATTTTTATACTTGATGATAAAATGTTTAGATTTTAAATTTTTTATCGTAAACTTTATAATTAATCAGAAAATTAGTTTCGTTTATCAAACTATTGATTAATTTTCTGAAAAATTTTGATTTAAAATAATTGAAGTTTAATTTATTAAATTTCTCGTTTAAATTTCAATTTGTCAACTTCAATTCAGATAATTTTTACTAGTAAGGTAATTGTAATAACTATTTTATGAACTGAATTTTATGCCATGGCACATAATATTATGCATATATTTATTGCGTATTATTAAAATAAATAATAATCAGCTTAAAAATTAAAACTAATATTTTTTTTTTAATTTTCAAATTGAATCAAAGTAAACAAATATCAACTATGCCTAAATTTTCCACCGATTCATTGCAAATTTTTAAATTTATATGAATGAAAATTTAAAAATTGAAATTATAAGCCCAAAAATATAGATTTTATGTTTGTTAAATATTTTGCTTTTTCAAGCAATATATAGAATTTTGAATTTTTGATGCCAAATAAGAAATCGGTTTTTATGCAAAAATAAAAATTCAGGAAATTATGCGGGTATTATAAGCACAAAACATGTAATTGATTATATTTTAATCGATTTATAATTTTGAAAAGAAGGTTTTAAATTGTCGATAAAAAAAAGGTCTGCAAGGCCAAAATATTGGGCACAAGAAATTATTCAATACCTGTTTTAGATTACACTTGATTCTAATAATAAAACTAAATTCGAACCCTATATAAGTTAATTGTTGAAAATTTGAAAAATGTTAATCCTAGTCTTCAATCTCAAATTAAAAACTTGTGATTATCAAATTTGATTTAATTTTTTGAAAATTCAATGCACTGATTTACATTCAATTTTTGGTATTTTTTTTATCAAACTATGATCGATGTAAATTTTTATTTTTTTTTCACTAATCGATTTTTTAAATTCAAATACAAACTTCAAATTAACAAATTAAAGAGAAAACTGTCACTTCTTAAAATATATTTTATATTCTTACTTAATTATATTAAAAGATAATGTTACCTAAATATAAAATAATTGATCTTTTTTCGCAATTATCATCGTAATCAAAACAAAGATTATAGCTCAAATCTATAAAAATTTCATTATTCATTCAATTTTCAAAGCCGGATATTTATCTTAAAATAGAATGAATTTTTCCTTTTTTAAAGAAGAAAAGTGATGCGTGAAATTTATCAATCAAGCTAGATTCATTTTTTTTTTATCTAATTAAAAAATGCGCAGGCTGGATATGCTTAGTGAAACAGTTATACGGCACTTAAGAAAAAAAAATTTTAAAAACAAAATTATTAATTTAAAATATAGCTTTCTATATCATCTAGAAATATTTTCATTCAGGTCAGAGATGGTTTCTGTATCAAATTTCAAATATGAACTCATATTTATAATTATATTTTTATATATGAAAAAAAGTTTGTTTCGAAATTAAAGATTAAGTGAAATAGAAACTAGAATTTGATAAGCTAACTAGTAAAAAGATCTATAAAACACACCTTCACTTTCATTTAATAATTTATACCATCCAGCAGCAGCATGCTTCATAATCTCACTAATACCAAAGGAAAGTGATCCCATAAAATCGTTTCGACTCAAAGAATCCTAAATTAAAAAAAAAAAAAATATTGAAATGAATTGGAAAAAATTAAAACTAATAATTAGGGCATTCTCGCTATAAAATCAAAGATTCACTCACATAATCCCATACTTCAATCAAAACTCTTCTATCTTTATCTTCTGGCTTGAGTTTGAAAGTGATAGTTTCGTTCCAAACCTATATTAATCAAAATAAAAAAAAAAAACTCGATCATAAACAGTTGTCAAAACAAATATTGACCTACCGGATTTAGGTTGGCTTTGATGGTTTTTGTTTTTTTTTTCATGCTTGCTCTTTTTGTATCAGGTATGAGTTTGATTTTAACATACTAATGAAAAGCAAAAAAAGATTAACAATTTATTTATATTTTACATATACAAATATGCAAAATACAAACTGGATCTGATAAACCATTCATTGGATCGCAAGGAATGAGGTTGCGAGCTTGTTTAACTCGAATGACTAGTTCAGTTTTTTCATCTGAAGAAATTGTTGAGAACGATTTAACTTTGTTACTTTCCTTTGAACTCGTTGTCGATGAATCAAATGGAATCGAATTAGATGTTAAATTTGAAATGTTTATTCCATTAGATGATTGATTCAAATCAGAATTAATTTTCATAGCTACGAAATTAGTATCGCTTTCTGTATCCACCTGTACACCACTATCTTGTGAAATAATTGATCGAAAGCTTGATTGGTCTCTTATATCATTATGACCAAGCTTTTGTTGTTCAGTACTATTATTTATGTTATTATTAGGCCAAATTGATGATGTCGATTTCATGACCGGTGTTATCATTTGCTTGGCAAGCCCAGCGCTTAATGTTGCCAAAGCAAGTCCTGCAGTAGAGATAGCCGAGCCAGATAATAATTCAAGTTCATTACGTGATTGAGTAGGTATTTGCTTAGTTTGGTTAATTTTCTGTTGTTCATTCGTTTGAATTGATTGACTAGATTCTAATTGTTTATTATAATTGATATCCATTAAATTAATATCTGAATAAAGTGAATCATATCTCGATATTTCATTACTAATGGAACCATTACGTATGAATATTTGTAATTCAATTCTACCTCTTTGCTCTGTGTGATCACAACCACATAGATTCGGAACAAATTCTTTACAACGTTTGTGTATGTTCATCGAACATCTTTTGCATTGCATGCCTTGTCTCATTAAGCCATACAGAAGACTTCCGCTATAATTTTTACAAAAAAAAAAAAATTAAATAAATAAATTACGTGATATTAACATCATTTAAAAAAACATCTTATTAATCATTTCCAAATGATGAAAATGTATCTGATTTAAGACAACTTACCAGTGGTCACAAAATGTGGGGCTAGTGTAAGTATTTATTTGAAATTTATGCTGTCTAAATTGTTTACCCGGCTGTTGACCAAATTTATTATCCATTCCCGGACAACGGAAAAGTATAAATTCGTGACATCTTTTGTGTACAACAAACTGACATGCAACGCATTTCAGACCTTGGTTAAAAATCCCAAAAATAAAATTTTGGCAAAAACAACAAAAAGTTGGTTGTTTAAAGAAAACCGGTTGAAACTTATGACCTTTAACTACAAAAACATTTTTCTTTTTTAGTGCACCTTTTCGATTGTAAAATTTAGGCAAAAATATCTGTTCGCGTTGATCATTCGATTTTTTATAATCAGATTTCAATTGTTTATGACTCGAATTGATACTCTTGTTGTCTGTGTCATCCTTTTTGAATTGATTAATGACTAATTGTTTTTCACAGGATACTTGCTCATTAGTTTCAATTTTAGCTGACTGATTTTTATGTGTTGAAGAATTAGATGTTTGTTTTATTTTTTTAGCATCAACATTGTCAGTAGATTTTAGACCTCCTAAATTTGAATTGCTTGGCATGGATACATTTTGACTCATAGAAAATGAGAAATTATTACAAACTGTTGAATCATTTTTTGAAAAAATTTCCAAATGTTCATTTGTAGTGATAGTGGTAATCGGAATGTTTGAAGATAAATTTTCACTTATTGTTGATGCGTCAGTCGTGTTAATAGAGGTTTTTGATGTATCAATATTTGTAGAGGTGGTAAAATTTGAAGTGGTTATTTTTTCTTTATTATTGTCTGATGCAATGGTAAATTTTTCATCGCACTCTTTATTAAATTCTTGCACAGACATAGCGCTTTATTAAAATTTTTTTTGAATGATGAATTGAATACTAAGCAAGGTTTTACTATAAGGAACGATAAACTTGATTTGTTGTAAAGATTATAAACATTTTCCGACAAATAAATTAAATTGAAAATATTTTTGCGACGAAAATTTTTTTAGAAAAATTTACCCCTCAAAATTATTTACATTGTAAATAAATTGATGTTCGAAGATAATTCTGGTCTATAATTAAAATATGAAAAAAAAATTTGAAATTTTATTTTAACAAATTAAAATTTAAAATAAGATGAATTTTCGTTTAATGTGAACATTACACTAAAATTGATTCAATGTTTTCCTGAATATTTTCATATCGTCTACTTCAAAAAAAGTAAAGAATTAGATTAAAAATTGAAGGCTTTCTCGTATAATTTTTTAAATAAAAAAAATTAATTATGTTGCGTAACATTATTTATTAATGGCGTCTGCTCATGTCCTGCAGTAGAGATAGCCGAGCCAGATAATAATTCAAGTTCATTACGTGATTGAGTAGGTATTTGCTTAGTTTGGTTAATTTTCTGTTGTTCATTCGTTTGAATTGATTGACTAGATTCTAATTGTTTATTATAATTGATATCCATTAAATTAATATCTGAATAAAGTGAATCATATCTCGATATTTCATTACTAATGG
>BLXL01004136.1:0-16841 GCA_023170135.1 Acarapis woodi | reverse complement strand
CTTAGCGAAAGTGAGATCTGGGACCCATATTTTATCGGCGAAATCAGCATTCAATGTTAATTCATAGTTCTTATCACTAAAGGCCAGACGTTTATCTCTCCAATGTTGATGAAGATATAGAGTAAGTGTATAATCCTTCGAATAAAAAAAAAATAACTATAACTAATGACTAATTATTATTAAATTTACAATTTGGAATTTCAAAACGTTAGGTTCATTTTTTTCCTGCAATGCTACCTCAATAATGCAATTATTATTGTTTTCATTCTTGAACTCGAATTTTTTAATTAAAATAATTTTTATTATTATTGATATTCACTCATTTACAAATTGGCCATTTTTTTTCGAATATCTGCATCAACTAATTTATAAGAAGATAAATTCAGTATCGAACCAACTAATAAGAGATAAACTTTAATCACTTTTTAAGTATAAAAATTTTAAGTATTTCATTTTCAACAAATTTTCTTTAATTTACATCAACTGAATTTATTCAAATCTAATTTCTATTATTTAAAATAAAATTTTAAATTTTTCTTTTATATAAGCGATGGTTCTGCTATTAGGATAAACGGAAATGAAAAATATTCTATTTCCACCATTGAAATGAATCATAGTAAGATAAAATTTAATATTGAAATCTGATACTAAATAATGATTTGAATATTTTAATCGATCGATTTCGGTTCATAATCAAGACTTTATCTTTTTTGAAATTATTATTAATTATTAATTATCAATTATTAATGCTATAAATTTCGCTAATCATCATAAGATTACTAGGTAATCATTCAAAAAAATAATTGTCATTTAATTGAATCCAGCAGAATAATTCATCTTTGAAATATTTAGTGAGAGATAATGAAAATTTCGCACAAAGATATACTGATGTGATTTTGATAAATGTATTTGATTAGCATTTGATTAAAGCTTGAAATTACTCAAGTATTGTAAAAATTATTTATATAGATAAAAAATCTTCATAAATATCGTGAAGACCAAAATTTTGTATATCTTTTGGTCCATTAAATTATCTGTTGCGTTTATTAGAATGAAAAATCATTTACTTTGCTAAAAACTTAATAAAACTAAACCTCAAATAAATATACTTTAAATTAGTAGATGACAATATTCGCAATTAAAACTAACTAGAATTAAGACATTTACCTGATTCAGCGACTTATTTCGATTTAAAATACCCACTATTTGTTCACCGACTACTGAAGTGAGTTCAATAATAAAGTTTAATAGAAAATGATTCTCGAAAAAATTGTAATTCAATCTTGATTTGAAAATTAGAATTTTAATTTTAATTATGAATCGGTAACTTATAAATCCTAGCTCTGGATTTTCGTGCTCATCGAGACATAAAAATAAATTTCGGGCAAATAATTAAATACAATTCATCTTATTGAGTATACTAATTACTTAAACAAAGCAATGATAAAGAAGTCATACATTAAATTCTTTTTCTCAATATTTATAAATTCAAATTCAATTTTATTTCTATTTTACTTCTATTACGTAAGACAATTTTCTAAAATTTTTTTTTATTTATTTTAAAATGCTCTTATTAAAAATGTAGAACAAATCAGTATTATAATCCTACCCTTATTAATTTAATTTAATTTTTTAGTTTTTTTTTGTTATCATTAGTACGCTTTTATGTTTATTAAAATTTCAAAAATTTAAAGAATTATAAGTAAATCTCCTTTTATTTCATTGTTACATCAAAACGAATATAATAAAAAATTAATATTATCTAAACCAAAAAATGATATTGATATCTTAATCATATTTTGATGTTTTTAACTTTGTAGATTATCTAAATTTTTTACTAGCCATTAAATATAGTTTAGTTTGGTGATTTTAATTATCAGTTTTTCAGCATATCGAAAGTTTAGGCAACAAATTAAAATTTTAATTATTTTTTTTTCTTGAAAATAATTAATACATATCGATGGAAATTTTTTACAAATATAGTATGAGATTCTTTCTTTTGTGAAAATTTCAAAGTTTTTTGAATACTAAAAAGTTGGATTAAATTGTATTTTTTATGGTCAACAATCATAAATGGGAAAATAGATTTTTTATTCAATATGAAAAATTTTTATTTCAGCATACTTGAGTAAATCAAACAACAACAAACTTATTTTAGCTTTTGACAATTGACCAATTTTAGAAAATTTTTAATTTGCAAAATTAGAATAATATTCAGTAACTTGATTTAAGTATTTATAATTTTTTAAATCTAACTATCTATATTATTATAAATGTAATTTTTTTTGCATAATGATAAGATATTTATGATTTTATAAAATTGAGTGATAACTAGAATAAAAAAAAGCAACGATGTATATAAATAATGTAATTTGAATGTTATTTAATGAATCATGTTGTATTAGATTGATGATGAGAATTTTAATGCCTAATATCAAAGACGAAATTTGAATAGAGTTGAACGAGAATAAATTTAGTCACACTTGCAGCAAAGGTATAATGTATCGTTTAAGATCATAAATTTTTTTAAATCATCATTGTTTAACATTAATATAAACTTAACAATATTTCAATTTAAATGAACTTTTCAAATTCCTGTAATCAAAATTTTTTCATGCAGAACTATTCTGTAATTTAGTTGATTATAGTTAAATATTTTTAACAGAGCGAAATTTTTCAAAAACGAAAATCTAAAACAAAAATTTAGTGAGTTATTTTTCTAAACTAATTCATCAATCACATTGATCACTTGTAATTAAACGATTTCATAAAAAAAGATACTTGATTTATAGATAAAATAAATTTTAGGTGAATTTCTCCACGATACTTAGTAATTTTTTCGATTCCTGAATTGTAAATTACATTATGAATTTTTTATTATAAACTAGCGTGCGCATTCAGATACTTGAATAAAAAATGTTTAAAAAATTAAACTCAGATTACCATGTTTACTTCTGATATTTCATCGAATGAAGCTATGACTAGATCCATAGTAATATTTAATGGTGGTCCTAATTAAATAATAGTTTAAGAAAACACCAATTAGTTCATTATTTTTTGAATTTTATACAAATCAAAAACAATAAAACATTTACAAACCGCCAAAATCTGGCCTTAACCTAATATCATAGCCGACAAGTAGTAAATTTATGATTTCTGTGATGTTTCCCAATTGTTTCATTAAATTCCGGTTATCAGATGAGTTTGAAGTTTCGCTTGTTCTAAATAATTAATGAAAATGTAATTCGAGTGTAAATATTATACAATTAAACTATATTCTTTTTTTTTATATTAAAAATTAAATATTGATTTAAACCTTGAAATCAAAGATTGAGGACCGATAGATTCTCAAAATTACTTTTTTTTTAAATTTTATTTGAAAGAATGTCTCATTTGTAAAATATGTGCCATAAAATAAACAATAAATTTTAATAAAATTTTAAATAGTAAAAAAATTTTATTATAAATATTGATATTTTGAACGAGAAAATATTTTCGTGAACAAATTTTTTTAAATTATTTCAAGCTAAAAAATGAAAAGATAATTATATCAATAAGCATATAAATAAAAAAAATAAGTTCTAAAATTTTTCTTCCAAATAATAGACTTAAATCGCAAATTTCAATTTAAAATACACATAAGAAAAATCATTAGATTGGATTTCACGAAATGAATAAACCCAACTTACCTGTTTTGAATAGTGTTTTCAATAAATGGTAGGGCGATAATGATGAAAATATATGAGATCTTTTTATTTATTCGTTTCATTTTCTATTCATCGAATCAATACTTCTATCGCCTAAATTTATTATACAAAAAAAAACTTATCTCATAAAATGCACTTTGAAATCTTCTATTTCGAAAAATCACAATTTCAAAAAAATTATTCAAAGATTTTCAGAAATTTGAATTTAAACATTAAGAACTTTACTAAATAAATTAATGATGACTAGTTTTGCATACTGTCATATTCATTGTAGTGGATATATTTTAAATTGTAAAATATTATTTCAGTATCAAGAACATCAAAATATTGAAATAAGAAAAAATACTCCATGCATAATAATTAATTTTCAGATGGAAAAAGCAAAAATCTGTTGCTTCTTGATCTTTTAACAATTTTAATTCTCGAAGTTTGATTTCAAAAAAAAAATATCTACTTTTCAATTTTCACAATAGTAATCAAATAAATTTTTTTTTACATGAAACAAATATTTGTTAAAATCCAATCCATTTTTAATTTTTTTTTCACGAAAAAGATAAACACAAAACACATATAATTGATAATCAGAGAATAAAAAACGAATTTTTGAAACAATATTATATTTGAATAAAAAATTTTTAGTCTAACAAAAAGAGTGAAATTAATTTTATTAGAAACAAAAATTATTAATCAGTACTGAAAAGGAGCAATAAAAATTAATTTATTGTTTAAACTTTGGTGTTTGGCATAAATTTGAAAAAAAATACTTTATTTTGAATTCCATTTTTTCAAAAGCATTTCAATTTTGAAATTGATAGTTTTTAATTGTGATCAATTTGAAACGCATATACTATTTATAATTTTATAATAGAAAGACAGATAAGCGTATAAAAAATTTTTAACTGTCTCAAATTTGATAAATTTAAATTTGCTTCTAAAAAACAAAAAATATGCATGAAATTTATTTTGGAAAGCAGGTGAATAAAAATTATTAGGTTACTTTTCTTTTGACTTTTAAAGTTGGAGATGGATTTTTTTAGATTATTTTAAGCATATCAATGACTTCAAAAAAAATTTTTTGGAATAACAACTTTCTGTAAGCAAATTTTCGATACAGTACTCAAGAATTTTTTTCAAAAAGTTTGTCTGGGATCAAAAAAATTCAGATAAATTTTAAAGGGGAAAATAAATTTCAAACGTTTCATCTTTGAACACGAAAATGAAAATTCATGAAGTTTATATGCAAGGTATTGAAAAAGAACAATTGAAAATTTGATCAGAATACAAAGTGAACATGCTAGCAATCAATTATTTATTAGAAGTATCAAATTAATTTCAGGTAATATTAGAAAAAACTAAATTTTTGAACAATAATATCAGTTTGTGACGATTCAAACATCAATTTTCAAGCTTAAATCTAGAAAAAAAGTGCAGATCTAACGAAATTCGAATTTACAAATGTCAAAAATTTTGATCTGTTTTTTGATCTGGATTGTTTATTCTTATTATTTAATAGATTAAATAAATTTTAGCACTAATATTAATGGAATTCACAAAAAAAAAAAAAAAACAAAATTTTTTCAAAGATGAAATAATGTTTTTGAGTGTCTAGTTTTTGATCAATATATTATATTTTTGTTTAATGATGGAAATAAATTTACTAGTTTAAATGATTTAAAGTGCCACATTGAAACTAAAAAAGACGGATGAAATGTAAAGAGTCAACTACGAAAATTCGAAGGAAAAAATATCAGACAACTGACTCGACCCTAATTTGTTAGAAATGAGGCAATATTGATCTATAAAGTATTCACAAAAATTTTGGCAACACTTTTTTATTTTAAAAATTATATTCTACTTTAAAAAATACCTGATATTTTTTAGGCTTTTTAAAGTTTATGTATAGATATCTATATTGGCATTCAAGTAATATATTAGTTTTTTTGTAAACCGAACAAACTTGAATGATATTGAACTTGCCCATACATTAGTTTATTATTAATAAATTTATCAAATGTTTTAAGTTAATAATACTTTAAATTTATTCTCGTTAGAAAAATCAATTACTATGCAATTTTTTTTGTTATTACGAGTCTTACTCTGCAAAATAAATAGTACAAGTTAACTTGTACTACATCGAAACAAGAATATGCATTAAAAATAAATTTTATTGCAGTATATTTTTTCTTTTTATTTTCTCTTCAGCTGAAGAAAAAATTTCAAAAGCCAAAAAAATAAAAAAAAAATTAATTTTGTACTGTCACAATGAGAATACACATATTATATATAGTATATTAAATATATAGGGAAAATTTATCCTTAAATTTTTTAAAATTTTCAATTATTAAGTCAAAAAATGAAATTTCAATTTATTAATGATAAATTTATTTGAAACAATCAGAAAATTTTGTAATATAAAAATAAAGTGCGTTGAAAAAATCTTGATAAATTTGGCCTGACGAAATTTTTTTTTTTTAATTTAAAAATTCGCGCTTTCTAATAATAGGGAAAATATATTCAGACTGCCTATATAGGCTGTGCCTAAGTTAACATCGTCAACCATTTTCCACTTTTTTGTTTACAATCTTTCATTGGAGATATATTTTTTAATGATTTCAAAGCAAAAAAATATTTTCTTTATTTGTTAGACTAGAGAGAGAAGGAAAGGTTCTTATCACTTAAAGTTAAATAAATTAAAAGTATTTACTTTTTTTTTTGTCCGAATTTCTAAATTATCATCCTCTCACTGCTATTCAAATTAGATCTTTCAAATTTAATCTTACAATAGATTAGATCGCTTTTCGGATTGTTTTAAATAGGCTCATTTTTCACATTCATAGATTACGATTTTGTTTTTCGAAGAAATTTTTATTTTAATTATAAAGTTTGGTGAATTTCTCGATTTCGTCATTTGACAACTATAATATCAATATTGTTCGTTTCATTAAAATTAAAATTAAAATTTTTTTTGATTTCTTGATTTTTCCGGAAAAAAATTCTTAAAATTTATAATTTTTTTTTGTTTAAATGTTCTTTTCTCAAGTGTATTCTAAATTTGTTTTTCTAAAATTGAAATTTTCAAAGTTTAAAGTGAAGTATTAATAAGTGTTAATAAAGTATAAATTGAATATTTTTAAAGTTGCGCTTTTTTTTTTTTTTTTTGATTTTAATTGTGATATGTAATCTAGACAGGAAATGTAAAAAAATATTTATCGATTGCTTATAAAATCTATAAAAATTCCTGTAATTTGATTCAAAAAGAAATATCGTAATATTTATCATATATTGGTGATGAGAGTGATTTATATTCAATCTGAAGTCCGTGTAAATATATTTTATGTACATCAAATCTGCTAAATCATTTTAATTTTTCAAAATTTATCAATAAAATATATTCGATTTGTCGCTTATTTTTTTTCCCAGCAAAAAACAAATTTTCAAATTTTACCGTCAGAACCTCAGATCTCACCATAAATGCAAGTATTAGTTCGGCAACAGCCAAACAATCAAACGAAATTTAGGCTTGATTGTTTCAATCATCAACTTTGAATCATTCATCAAATTATGGTCAGAAGTTTATCTATTTATCATTATATCTTTATTGTCTTAATCCTATGCTTACTTAGTCTCATTAACAAATCACAATGGATTAACGCACAAGATATTCATCGACATGAAAATCAGTTCAAAGATGGACTCAGATCAAATCTGAGGCCATTAAATTCATTCATCCTGCATCATGAACCACTTTCCTACAATTCGAAAATTATACACGAACGTGCCAAAAGATCAATAGGCGCCTATCAAAAAAGTCAAATTAAATTGAACGAAGATTCATCACCTCTTGTACATATTAATTTTCGAGCACATGGTAAACAGTTCAATTTAAGACTATTCAAAGATGCGGATAGTGTGTTCAGTAAAGATCTTGTGATCGAAGACCCGATGGGCAAGCGATTGGATGTAAGTTTAGATCATATCTATAGTGGTTATCTCGAAGATGAAGCTAATTTAAGCAAAGTGTATGGTCATTTAGTCAATGGTGTATTTGAAGGTAATGTCAAAAGTTTTTTTTTTTTTTTGCTATTTTCATAAAAAATAAAATTCAAAAATCATCAAATTAAAATAGAAACAATTTGGCAAATTTTATTTACAAATAAGTTATTAAAATCAAATCGAAAAAATTTTTAATTAAATCAAATTAGTTATATTTAAATAGATTAATAAAGCCAAAAAATTTATATCTATCATTATTTTTTGTTTTTTTGTTTGACATTATATAAAGGAAAAATTAATACTAAAAAATTTATTATTTTTTTCTAACTCACATCTTTTATTTAATTGTTAATAAAATGAAGGTAAAATACATTCAAAAAATGGCACATACTATGTGGAACGAGCACATCGATATAACAAATATAATAAGAAGAAGAATATACATTCAGTAATCTACAATTCAGATGATGTTATACATGCGCATGGTAATCATTTCGAAGGTGGATGTATGAATGATGAGATTAAAAAGTGGATGGATAAAATTAGTCGAAGTGCAATCGATGATTCAAAAAAGAATAGTGTTGAGATTAACAATTTGATAGATAATAATTTTAAAGCAAATTTAAAAAACATAAATATTAGTGATTTAGATAGGTACAGCTATCAGCTTGACAATGAGCTATGTGATCAAGATAAGCCACACACTCGTGCCAAACGATCCGATTTCTATCGTTCTCAGAATGTAAATAATAATAATTATCCGTTCTTTTTTAATGGTTATTTTGACAATGCTGGAAGGATACTCAAAAATCCACAACATCGTATTTCGCTTAGTCCTCGAGATCGTACAAGGTATCCAGAAAAACCTTTTCTTATTCATCCAGCGTCGCCATCAGCAGGCAATCTTAAGCGAAGAGCTTGTTCAATGTACATACAAACTGATACTTATCTATGGAATCACATTCGTAAGGAAGTCGATTCTGATTCTAAAGCTAGGGAAGAGATCTCAAGTCTTGTCGCTCAACATATTAAAGCTGTCAATCATATTTATGAGAACACTGATTTCAATGGTATTCGTGGTCTCAAATTTATTGTACAAAGATTGAAAGTTAATGATTCGACAGCTTGCGATACACCATTAAAACGTGAAAAAAATTCTTTCTGTTCACCAAACATTGATGTATCTAATTTTTTAAATTTGAATAGTCAATTCAATCATGATGATTTTTGTCTTGCATATATTTTTACTTATCGTGATTTTTCAGGAGGCACGCTCGGTCTTGCTTGGGTTGCATCAACATCAGGTGCCTCAGGTGGTATTTGTGAAAAGTACAAATCATACACTGAGAATGTTCATGGTAGACAAATACAAACTAAACGAAGTCTTAATACAGGTATTATCACCTTTGTCAATTATAATTCAAGAGTACCGCCTAAAGTAAGTGAACTCACACTTGCCCATGAAATTGGCCACAATTTCGGTTCCGCTCACGATTACCCACCTGAATGCAGACCAGGAGGAGTATCAGGTAATTAAAATCTAATTATATTGCCAATTCAATTTCAAAAATTTAAAATTTATTTCTTGACAAATTCTAAACTACATTCACCTTAAAATTGCATAAATTTTTTAATATTATACATTTTTAATAGATCATAAGAATAAATATTATTTAGCTATTCAATTTCTACTAGACAAATTATTAGACTTGGTTGAAAAAATATTTTATTTTTATATTAAATTAATATTTTTTTTTATAGGCAACTATATTATGTATTCATCAGCTACTTCGGGTGAACGACTGAACAATAATAAATTTTCACCTTGTTCAATGCGAAACATCTCATCTGTTTTATCAGCTGTGTTTAGTGAAGAAGGCAAAATTAATTGTTTCCAAGAAGACAGTGGTCCATTCTGTGGAAACAAGATAGTTGATCAAAATGAAGAGTGCGATTGCGGCTATGATCAGAGAGAATGCAACGAAAATTGTTGTTATCCGCGTGATGTGACACCCTATTTACAAGATGATCCACATGCTAAACCATGTACACGAGCAAAAGGTGCTATGTGTTCACCTAGCGAAGGACCATGTTGTAACGAAGAGTGTAAATTTGAAAATAGTTATAAACAATGTCGTTCAAGAAGTGAATGTACATTAGAATCAAAATGTAATGGAAAAGCTGCTCAATGTCCTCATCCAACACCTAAAAGTAATTTGACTGAATGCAACAGTGGTACTCAGGTTTGTCTAAACGGACAATGTGTTGGTTCAATTTGTCTCAAATATGAATTAGAGGAATGTTTTCTTACATCGAAAAGTGGTGCAAAAGCAGACGAGATGTGTGAAGTTGCTTGTCAACGAGGTATGAATGAATCAACTTGTAAACGTACGTCTGAAATCGAAAGTATGAGAAATTTAAGCGGACTTAAATTAAGACCAGGATCACCATGTAATAACTTTCAGGTAAATTTTTTTCATTCTTTTATTTTGGTTTGTTTTGAAATACTTTTTTGGGAAATAAAAATTTTTATAAATAAATTTTTTCTTCAGGGTTACTGTGATGTATTTCAAAAATGTCGTGCTGTCGATGCTGAAGGACCATTAGCCAAACTAAAAAGTCTTTTACTCAATCAAAGAACTCTTCTGTCAGTTAAACAATGGGTTACGGTAAGTTTTAATTTTTTTTTTTTTGAATTTTATCTTTTTTTGTTTTTCTTTATCTAATATGTGAAGTTTTAATGGCCTAAAATTGTGTGATTATAATTATAATTTTGTATGTACCTGTAAAACAATTCACTTCCCTGTGAAATCTACAATTGAGTACTAAAATATAGCTTCACTTAAATTATATAAAAATTAATTTGAAATACTATAATTATTTTGACTTGATTCGCAATACTCACTAAAATAATCCTCTTTTTTCAATATAAAATTCGGTTAAATTATGTGCTTTTTTTCTTTTCATAATATTTTTTTTTCTTCAGATTTTGTACCATTTAAGTTTATTTGAACACTGTCCAACACATATTTCCAAAAATTTCTCATTTATTGTCAGGTCTAGACTATAAAATTTGAAGGTAATTGAAACGTAATGGATTTTTTTCTTATGATTTTCACTATATTTTTTGAATGAAAATTTGAAAAGTCTTTAGAATTTTATTGTTATTATTTAATCATAAAGACAAAGTATTTTTGAAATTTAAAAAAATTTTTTAAAAATTTATATGACAAAAATTAAAAAATTTCAATTGATGATTGATAATCAGACATTAAAACATCATCAACAAATTAAAAAACATGAATTAATTTTACAGTATAATCAAAAAAATCTGATATACCTTAAGTCAATTTGTTTCAAACTAATGATAATTTGATATCCGGAAAATTCAATAACATATTTGAATTGAAAATTTATTAAATAAAAAATCCTAATAATAATTTTTGATTATTTTATAATATCTCTAATTTGATATAATTTGATGCAAAATTATATTCATGAATTAAATTTCGAATTTCCATATTTGTCGTTTCTAAATTTTACATACATTTTTTGCTTATCTATTCGTAGACAGAATTATACTTTAATTTTTTTATGGTTATCTTATTTATTCAGCTTCTATATTAATCTTTTAAATGAATTTAAGAAAAAAAAATTTTACTTTATTCTAAAATTTTTTTAAATCTTAAAAAAAATTCTAAATAGACAAACAAATTCATTCTGTTGCATAAAATTTTTTCGAAAAAAATATCTTTAAATATTTTAATATTATTATTTAAATAGACGTTCATAAGATTTTTTTAACCTAAATTTTATAACAAAAAAAAAAAATCTCATTATAGTGAACTTAAGAACATTTAGTAAATTTTATTCAGTTTTTTTGAGAACAAAATTAAAAGTGAACAAATTCACTTTTATTTAAATATTGATTTTTGATCGACAGATATTTCCTAGAAAAAAAGTGGAATTTCTTTTTTTTTTTTTTTTTTTTTTTGAAATTATTTTGAAAATTTTTCTGTCATTTAGAATTTTATCAAGTAAAAATTTAAATAGTCAACGTATAATTTTTGATTTTTTTCAACTTGTAAATTAGTAAATTTTTGAATCTTATCATTTAATTTTTATTATTAGATTTATTTTAGTGCAATGATGATTTGAAAATTCAAGAATAGATATCTAATTATTTATATCATCATTTAAAACTTGAAATTTATTGCTCGCATTTTCTTGTATTAACACTATGGATAAAAAATTTTTCAAATTTCAGCTGTTTCCAATAGAATGAATTTGAATAATATCGATCATTATCTTAATAATTATATCTTGTTCTGCATTAAATATTTTATTTAATTTGTTAAATTTTTTAACTTTTATATTTTCACTTCAGATCATTTTTTGAGCAACACATAATCTAAATTATTATGAACTATTTACTCCGAATAATTTTCTAGATATTAAAAGGTCATTTATTAAGGCCAAGCTAAATTATTCATATTCTTGCTTATATCTAGAATTTTTGAATTTCAAGTTTTTTTTGTTCAATGTATTTTTGTATTTTAAAATATTTTCAGATTAGAGAGTGCAATTCACAAAATCTCATCATAATCATAAATAAGTACCTATCTTTTTATATTATCTTTAATGATTTATTCTCAAAATAAATATTATCTTTATGTTTATTCCTGTCATCTGAGTTATTTATCTACATTTTGATCAAATGTTTGTGATTATGTGTTCATATCGATTTTGATAAACATTTTTCAATATCATTAGATTTTCTGAATTCGAATGAACTAAATCAATTATTCTGATTTTCATATTTGTAAAATAAGAAATAATTTCTATTTTCAATAAATTTCGTAATGATTCAAATATTTCTCACTTCGCAACACGAAATGCGCATAAAAAATTTTATATGTAACTGAATGTTGATATATTGAGCAGAACAAGAAAAATAATGTAATAAAATTTATATAAAATTAAAAAACAGAATTTCTTAAATTAGATTGTTTTATTGCAGTTCCCTAATAAAATTTATTGTGTTTAATTTAAATATATCGAAATAGAAAAAGAAAAAGCTTTAAAAAATTCTATTAGATCAATTATAATAGTCTTATAATGTCACTCCTCAATTAAATTCTCGAAACTTTTAAAGCTTTTTAAATTTACTAAAAATCTAAAAATTTTTTAATTTTAATTCGAAAATGCGAATTTTTATTTGAATTTCTTATCGAAATTTTTAAATCGATAATATTTGCTTTCTAAACCTTTTATTAATCTGATTAAAATTATTTATTTATTGTCTGATGATAGTCAGGGATTTCATAAATTTTATTTCTTATTACATTTTGAAAGCAATTATTTGGTCGTTTTTTATTGGATATTTTTGTGAATTGTTTTTGAGTCGTACGGCTAGATAATTCTTTGCCGTTATATTATTCGAATTATCATTTGCGTTTTTTAATAAAGAACTTTCGCTTATCACATTGCATTCTCATATGATTAATTATATATAAATTATTTTAATAATTCTTTCTAATTATTAGAAAAAAAATCTGACCTCTGAGTATAAAAGATCATTTAATTGAATTTGTTTCTAATATATATTACTAAAATTTCAATCAATGTTTCAGAAAAAATTTTATGTTCTTAATCTTTAATTAGAACGAAATTATTTTTTGGGGTAATATTTTGTGTTTATTAAATTAAGTGAGTGTTTTGAATTCAATAATTTTTTCTTTTTTTTTTTTTTATGTTGTAATAAAACTTGAAAATTTGAAAATATGAAATATAAATATCCTACAATAATTTTTATATTTTCCTTTTAAAGGCAAAATTTGAGTTTTTCTTTACTAAAAATTTTCGCATTCAAATAATCATTGCACTTAATTTTGCATGCTTATAAATTTGAATTTTCCCATCAATTCTTAATTATCATCATTGTCTATCGCAATCAATTTCTAATTATTGATATAAATTTTTGGTCTAAAAGTAAATCGTACATATTTTCTGCTACACCAAAATGTTTTTATTTTCATAACAAAAGAAAAAAACAAAATTAATAATTTTTTAGCTGTTTTTTTTTTTTTTATTTGAGCGAAATATTAAATTAAATGTATTTTAGAAATTTTTAATGTTATTGAATACTTTAATATTTGAAAAAATTTAAAAAATTGTTCTCGATTTATATTATTATTATTCATTTGAAATCAAAAAAATTTCTCAACTTTTTACAATTTTTGGGCTATCCTCATAAATGAATTTTGAAATACAATTAAAGTAATATAATTTAATTTTCTTGTTTTTTTCGGCTATCATACACAAGTTAAATATTTTTTTTTTAGATTTGAAAAGTTTTATTTAACTCTAGAAACTATAGTTTCCTTAAAATAAAAATTTATTTATCAACTTAAAAATCTCGATATTTAGATACTAGATTCTATTCATTCTAAAACATTATTGAAACTTAAGAATATTAAACTTGATACTGCCAATCGTGCATTAATAAAATTTCTCCCACTCTGGCCTAGTTAAGATCTTTGCTAACTAGTATTTTCATCAGCAGAACTTAATTTTTCTAAAAAAATTGCATATCTTTGCAAACAGATTTCGAAAAGCCTAGTAAATAAATGAAAAACTTGGGCAAAAACGAGTAGAAAACGAAGTAGTAGAAGTGAAAAAAAAATAATTTTTGAACTAATGATGCTCTTAAAGTTTGCATGCTATAGATATTACCCTAAAATTTTAGCATAGTTGATCTACAATATACATAAATTTTTTAATTCGTGCACTAATAAAATTTTTATCGAGGGCTCATAAGTATATTGTTAGAATGGCAACAAGTCACTATAAAATACATAAAATGTACTTATTTAGCTATCATAATGTACCTGAAATAAGACACAATAAAATATTTCATTAATGATAAAATATTAATTAGAAAAAATATATTGTCCGTGAATATATTGTTTATTTGCGCAACTTGAATCTCGATTATACTTTACCGAACATTCTATTATTAGGCAAAATAATTAATGTTCTCGTTGATCAACTTATTTTTTGATCTAAAATTTCTATAATAAAACCGTATGCTATATAGTGAATATTTATAGGCAAATATATTTCATCATCATAATTATTTGATGTAAAGAAAAAAATCATTCATTATGAATTTTGAATATTTTTTAAATTTGTCTTCAAAACAAAATATGATTATTTCAATAAATTACAAATATTTCTTCAATATTTTTCATTTATATCATTGAAAATCATATATATGATGCATATTATTATATTGAAAATATTTCTACAAAATAAATTTTTCACCGTTTTTTGTTGATTATTGATTATCTAGCTATTATAAATTCATTTGACTGGAATAATGCAAGTCCTTAAAAATGACCTTTTTGCAATCATTCAATATTTTATAAATTTTTACAATTCATATTATAGTTACGTCACTGCCTTTATCATGAAACCCGATTTTCGAGATGTATTAAACATCATGCATATCATCAAATCTCTACACGATTTTGATTTTAAATGTAATAAAGTATAAATTTTGAAATCTTATAAATTGGCTTCTAAATAAAGGGTATGGAAGTAATTGTCTATTTATCCGTTGTTAAGTGTGTTTTTTATCTTCGAAAACGAAAATTGAAAAAATTTAAATCAAAATTTTATAAATTTTCTTACATATTGTGGTAAACTTTTGCTCCTTTCATGGCTCTTAAAAATTTGAATTCATTTTATATAATGATAAATTTAAGATAAAAAAATCATATGTTAAAATTATTTAATGATAAAATTTTTTTTCTTTAACTAATCAGATTTGAATTATAAATATCACATTACCATCTTACAGAATTTTTTTATACAATTTTCAGTATTTCTGTTTGATCGGGTTGATAAGAGTAATATTTTGAGTAAATAATTTTATTCGATAAATTGCTGACATATGAGGCGTAACAAATTTGTGTTAAAATTTGTATCACATTTTATTTTAAATATTATTTACTTAAAATATCGAAATAAATTTTAAGAAGCTATAATTTAAGTGTGTCTGATTTTATGTGATTCGAAATCTTGAAAAATTAAAAGAATTTTTTTCCTTGCCTTGATTTTAATTAGTTGCTTTGAAATTTTAAATATATTTTTTGTCGAGAAAAATAATCACCATGTCTATTTCAATTTTTGATGTGCGCAATAAGCAATTCAGTATTTCTGAATATATTTTATCTATTTTAAACTTATCCAAAAAAGTATTGCATGAAAAATACAAATTATACGATAAACAGGTTTTTTTTTAAAGTGTAATAATAGTTTAAAAGAAATTTTTACTTCTGTTTACTCTTTAATTGATTTTTCTTCGTTAACCACTATCGTTTGCACTTGATTTTTCTTACAAATTTGAACAAAATAATTAAGCCTTTTCAAAGCAATCCTTTGAATTGCTTAATATTTTTAAGTTTTTTTTTTCAAAGCATCCATTTATTGCAATGTTTATATATCTCTTTAGTTCGAAAGCTAGTCTATTTTAGACATGTATTTAAATAATAATTGTATCGTAAATAATTCTCTCTATTTCACCGTTATCTTTATATATCAATTTTATTTGTTACTTTTCAAATTTTTTAGAACTTGATATTATATGAATTTATGAGCTTAATAACATTTTTTATTTATTTATTGAACGCATTTTCAAAAAGTGAAGTAGAATTAATTTTTAGAAACATAGTTAGATACTTATAACATTTTATGCATTACTTTTTCGGTTTCATCTATATGCGAAATGAGCTTGGATATCTAATAATGATTAGAAATAATTTCTGAATACTTCTTTAAATCTCTTAAATCCAATAAGCTTCTAAGTTCAAAAACGAATAATATTTTAAGTGCAATTCATCATAGTTAGATTAATAAACAATTACATTTTTATAAATTTGAACATTCTAGTATATTTTTTTCACATTCTAATATGTGAAATAATTTTCTTAAAAATATTTAAAAATTTTAAATTTACTTTTTTTTAGATAATATGCTACTTAATTTTATTTGATGATAATGTTGATTCTATCGAAAATTCATCTTTCTATAACATTATGAAAGTTTTAAGATACAAAATTGAGTCTTTTTATGCTA